>JAAGKR010004353.1:0-13134 GCA_011419295.1 Clarias macrocephalus | reverse complement strand
TTTATTTATTTATTTATTTAGTGAACATAGTGGAATGCAGTACCAGTGTAGATTTGTGTGATAACAATGAAGAAGCTACTGAAACTGTATAAGAAATTAATCTAAAGTATAACAGTGATGTCTACAAACACTTACTTGAACTAGAAACAAACAAACAAACAAAAGTAATAAATAAAAAATATAATAAATACAAATCTATAGTTACACAAACCTTAAGGTCCTGAATAACAACGTGTAAAGTTTTTACAAATTCTGACTTTGCATAAAATAATATAAAAAAAGTTGATTTACTACAATACGCCACGTCATTAACTGTTGTATTATTATTATTATTATTATTATTATTATTATTATTATTATTATTTGTATTATTATTATTATTATTAAATGATAGGATTTTCATTTAGCAATATCACTTTTACGATAACAAACTAAATCTTCCTGACTGATTGTCCAAATTTCCAGTCTTCTCCTTGTCCTCCCCTGTGTTTATGGTAATAAATTCCAATCAGCCCTGCTTATAACCAAAGCATCAATGATCACGACAGCTGATTTCTATTTAGCCACGCCCACATCACTCCATAAAGACAAAATAAACTAAAAAATAAAATGATGACAACATGTGATGTTTGCTAAGTCATTCAGTAACACATTTCAGCCGCTGCAGTTCATCAGGTATCACTGACACACTGACACACACACACACACACACACACACACATTGACACACTGACACACACACTGACACACACACACACACACACACTGACACACACACACACACACACATTGACACACTGACACACTCACTGACACACACTGACACACACTGACACACACACTGACACACACTGACACACACACTGATACACACTGACACACACACACACACACACACACATTGACACACTGACACACACACTGACACACACTGACACACACTGACACACACACTGACACACACACTGACACACACACACACACACACACACATTGACACACTGACACACACACTGACACACACACTGACACACACTGACACACACTGACACACACTCTACTCAAGCCCAAGTGTGCAGTGGCACAAGCGATGTGCCTTGTGAATTCACGTGTGTTTAAAATGTGTAACATGACACACAGGTCCGTGTATTGCTGATAGAGGGCCTAAACACTCAGGTCATATCAAAATTGACCTAGAATGGATTTTTGGGGGGAGGAAAAAAGCTGTGATACTGCCCCCTTGTGGAGTAGCTATTTATGACTAAAATGTGCATGTGAAAAAAAGACTTACATTTGCATATTTTTTTTTTATAAGGTGTCACTACTTTTGTTCTGATCGAATGGCTCATCATACATACGTTGACAATTTTTTTTTTTTCATAACTTGCAAACTTTAGATGCTGTTAAAAATTGTTTTAAAATACGACCTGTTTATTAATTAATTCATTCATTCCTTTTCTATACTACTGATCCTGTGCAGGGCAATTTAGAAACACCATTTACGAACATAATTTCATTATTTTGACCTAATATCTTGCTATTTAAGCTTTGTAAATAATTTAGGATGAAATGACAAGATAATATGCGGAAATAACGAGGAGTTGCTGAGTTCAAATTAAACAGCATTTCAAAGAATGTAGTTCAAGGCTTCTGAACCAAGTGTACAAAGGGAGAGAGAGAGACTCTGATGTACAGGACACACAGGAACGTGTCACCAGCACGTGCAACCTTACAAATGCAGTCTCAGGGTGTGGTAGTGACATGACCTCCCCCTACCCCCCGCCCCCCTCCCACCCAACAGCTCCCGCCCCTGTCTTTCGTGAATCGATAGCTTGTACGGTTGCCGCATTGCTCTCTCAGCCTCCTGCAGCCTGCTTCCCTTTCACACTCTGTTTTATCAAGGTCATCTGTATCAGGCACGTGGAGTCGTCCCACGCGCTGCTTTCTTCCCCCCGTGTAGCCGTGCACCACCAGTGCCCACTGCTGGGGAAAACGTAGGAATGTCAGTGTGCTCGGATGGGCAGGAAGAAATAAGAAGAACAATATGGCTGTAGGATTGGTTGTAAAGAACGCTCCGCATCCGTTAGGGCTCAGCAGCAAGAGAGAAAAAAAACATCACAATATGGAAGGTTGGACTGCAAGATTTATTATGAAATGATGAAGAATATTTTGTGCACCTTTTTTCTGAGTCACAAAGATGTTAAAAATCTCACATCCCAATATATTGTGCGTGAAATGTTTTGGTTGTATCCATATGAGTTTTTTTTTTCTTTTCTTTTTTTTTTGCAAAACGCTATAACTCCACATTCTACAGTTCTGTCAAAATGAAGAACTCCTACGATTGTCTATCTTTATATTACAATTCTGAGATGATTAAGAAACAATTCCAAGCTTAAACACAAGTTATTTATGTACAACGAGTTTAGAAGGGAAAAAGCTCATAACAATACCATTAATCATCTTGTCTGTATCGCGGCCTTCTCTTGCTTGCTGCAACCCAGCCAAAAAGCAAACTTACAACACTTTTAGGGCCCGAGTATAAGCTTTTTGTTCATTTCTGTCTTTTCAACGAATCACACAATGTGGTTTGTCTGATGGAAATGAGCTGCATGAAAAGGACAGAGACTCCCTGCGCTGATTAACACGTATCTGCTTGTTAGAGATAAGACACGGCAGGCCGTATTATAATCCATACAGCTGAGCTGAGTAATATTGTTCAACCGGGAATTGGTATCATGTGAGGTCTTAGTTTTGGGTCTGTTTACACCGAAAGCAGGACGACGATATAAAACGAAAGAAGATTGGTAGCTTTTATGGAATTTTAAACCTTGTTGGACGATATGAGGTGCCAATATTTATGGTCAACCCATAGCACTCTGACCTTTTGGTAAAGAAACAAAATTATGTCTTAAACTACTGTTATAAAACTTTCTGATAATTGAAATAAAGCACAAATAGAATTGAAGTGGGCTGAGTGGAGATTCACAGAAGGGGAAAGGACGCAGCACTTGTTTGTTAGCGGCTACTGCGTCCTCCAGTTCACTTCATCTACTTTCTGATGTAGGAATTTATGAATCACAAATTCATCAGCAAAACAAATCAAGTATTCGGAAAGAAAGCGTGATTTCTTTTTTGTATGCTAGCATTTTCATGTTAGCATTCGTAAAACATTAGATGTTACTTCTATCCTAAAGCGACAGACTAAAACTTCCTGCCAAAATTTCCAGAATTATCCTTATACCCACCTGTGTGGATGTTAATTGAAATGATTTCAATTCAGGCTTCAAGCTAATGCTGTTCTGCTGCCCCTTTGTGGATTAGCTATTTATGACAAAATGTGCATATGGAACTGAATGTATGTATGTATGTATGTATGGATGGATGGATGGATGGATGGATGGATGGATGGATGAATACTTTATTAATCCCAATTGGAAATTGTATTGTTACAGCAGCCGGTTCACAGATTATACTGTACAAGTGAGCAACAAGCTAAAATCATAATGAGAAAAAGACACACTGTTTATAATTAAAGGTGCATTAATGAGGTAAGAATGGTGTAAAATAATAAGCATATACACTACAGAATCTTTCTGGATGTAGAAAAGACTCATCCTCAACCTCAATAAAATGTAATTTATATTTTTTCTTTTTCTTTTTAAAACTAAATTTGTTGCATAAATGCTCTTAAATGCTCCTATTTGGGTGTCATTCCGGGTATCATGAGTTTTTTAGTGAAGGGATTTAGAATCGTGTTGCAGTTTGAGGAGTAGCACAGGGGTGGAGTTTAAGACCGCTCTTGTTAGTCTTTAACAGTCATTAATTCAGTGCCCGTGTCTCTTTGTAACTGAGAGTGGAGTCATTGTGAAACTGATGATGTGTAACAGGTAGATGGGACACTTGGGGTGAAAGTTGGTTGTATTCAAATGGTGTTTGTTCAACGATCTTATGTTTAAAGGTAACATCTTTATCTACCACATCTATATTTCAAGTGTTCAGGAAAACAAAAACAAAAGTGCAGCATGTCCTGTACGTGTTATTAAAAACCAAACTATTTAGATCTCACATAATGCAAATTATTATTATTTCTCTTGTTTGACCATATTAATACTTAATACTAATACTAAATACTTAATACTAATTAACTAAGATTAGAAGTCACATGTGTCAGTATAACATGTAACGTGACGGCATGGTGTACCTCAGGGGTGTGACTTAAGATCTGAATAAGGTAGTATAGAACGGATATATGTAGATAACGGATGAATGAGAGCTAAAAAGAACATTTTAAAGGGACAAACACACACACACACACGTGTATACACGTCTGTTTTCCTCAGCATGAAGCTTGTTTGGCCCAGCTGTCCTTACGACGTTTTTCAGAAGCTGTTCCTGTGGTGTCATCGCTAATTGCCTGGGGCAAGCCTGCTGTCTCACACACACACACACACACACACACACACACACACACACACACACACACACACATGCATATCAATTATAGTTATATATGTAATGTATTCAATTACGTATTATATTATATTATTAAAGAGTTTGTAGAAACAGATAAAAGGTTAAAGCTAAAAAATAATCTGTTTAAATGGTATTTCCTTCTTTACACTCAAAAACACACACACACACAAACATTTAACACACTGTTACAGTAAAATGAATCCCATTTTGCTTAACCATCAGGCTCCAAAGAATGATAGTAGTACTGAACATATTCTTGGCAAATGCTGCGCTTGTTATGATTTTATTGACCTCAGGTTCTTCTGGAGCAGAACACACAACCTTATTCGAATATTTTGTTTATTTTGTATATTCTGAGACACAATTGTTAATAAACACAACACACATAATGTAATATGTGGTTGAAGATGCTTCTGGTGGCCATCAGTGAGCTACTGTCAGAACTCAGACACTGGACTTCTATTCCTGGTACAGTTAGGATTTTTGAAATGAAACTTGTTGGTTTCTCTGGCACGAACCTTCAGTAACACAATTTTGTCCTTATTTCAACAATCTAGCTGATGATGTGAGCTTCTGTTGTAGAATTTGGAGGTTCTCTTCCTTCTTCAGGATTCCATATAGTTCCCAAGGCAGTAAAACAGCCTCGAAGTATGAAGATACCACCATCACCATCATGCTTCACAGCTCCTACAGGGTTCTTGGAGTTCACTTTTCAGAACCTTCCTCTAGTATGGGTATGGATTTTGGATCAGGGGCTTCTTGGATCATGGATTTTGGAGCATTGACACTGGTGTTCCAGCAGCTCTGTGCCTTGATGGTTCCTAGGTTGTTCCTGACCATCAGAATCAGTTTCTTCCAGATTGTGACAAAAGGGCTCCACCTCCCAGTAACCTGTTCTTACGGTATGTACAATATTTTGTCTGGTCCTGGAATCTCCAGGTGTTTAGAGACGTTCCTGACCTGCGTAAATCTACCATCCTCTTTCTCAGAACTGCACTGAGTGATTGTCAGTCTAGTGAGTGCTGACATACTCTTTATGTTGCACAGTGACGGTACGGGCTGGAGTCCATCAACATCGTTATCATCATCGTCATCATCACTATTAGCAGGAAGTGGAGAGGAGTTGGGCTCGGCAAAGTAAACCAGGTAAAGTAAAACATTTTCATGACTTAAGCACCACTGACTTGATAATCATCGTGCGTGTGTGTATATATTTTTGATCCTGTGCTGATTTCAGAAAACATAATATAAATGAAACCACGAGAAACCACGCTCCTGAGATGTAATTTAGAGTTGAATGCCATGCTTTCCATTAAAAAAAAAAAAAAAAGTGCTGTGGCATAAACCGTGACATTTATTCGGTTTCATTCATCACTTCATGTGACCTTGCCTAATAAAGCTCACAATGCTGCTGCTCAGAGCCTGAGAACATTGAGCAGAGACTTTAATTAACATGCAAATACGATGTATTTTTAGGTTTCGTAGATATTTTTTTTCACATACGGCTTCCGTGATGTGGATCTGTGTCACAGAAAAGAGTAAGCCAGAGTAAATATGAGTGGAAATGAAAATCACAGTGGAGAAACAGAAGGTCATAATGTTTGTAATGTTAATAAGGCAGCGTCTCTGTAGGCTCTCAGTGGGTTACGGGTCGTGTTTGTGATCGATTCCATGCAAATTTTTCGGATTTTTTAATCTCAGCTTGGGAGATGTTCATTTGAATACAAAAGTCTTCAGATGTTTAGAATCAGAAGAAGGAGAAAAAGATGAAGGCGGCTTTGTTGGTTTAAACAATGAACAAATATTCTGTAACATATTTCTACCCTTTAACATCCTCACAAAAAAAAAAAAAAAAAAAAAGGCAATGGAATTTTTGTTTCTGAATTAAAATTTTCTCTGGTCTATTAACATCATCATCATCATCATCATCATCATCATCATCATTATTATGACACCAGTACAAGCCTCGTCCAAATGGCTGAGATGTCACTTCATGGTAAAAATACCAAAACATTAAAAAATAGCAATTTAAAAAAATCTGAAAAAGTGCAAATTTTAAACAAAACGCTATATATTTTTTTGTTTGTGGTGCTTCAACAGCACAGAGATTGAAAGCAACTGAAGAGGCATAATGTTTAAACACACACCTTGGGGATTTTTGTACCTCAACTCAGGCAAGCTCCAGGTTCGCGGGTTTGATTCCTGCTGCGAGGTTGGATGGTTCCCTGCTGGGAGCACTGGATTATTTATTTACATCCTCACACCAGTCCTACGAGCTTCAGTAATATTGGAAGAAGGACACAAACCTGCTGTATATCTAATCACAAAGATCCGTAACTTTTCTCTCTCTCTCTACTTTTTCATTTCTGTTTGTGTCTCTTTCTTTATTATTTTCTTTTTATTTTTAATCTGTCTATTTCAATTTCTTTCTCTCCCTCTCCATCTCACTTTCTACTTGTGTCTCTCTGTCTTTCTACTGTATATCTCTGTTTGTCATAAGAGGAATGAAATACTTGGGGATGCGATGCAAGAGGAAACTAATCGGCAAAGACGCTTCATGACACCATGCTGTCGTTGTTGATTAGTTTCCTAACATGCAGTGATTAATTCCTGAGTCAGCTGTATAAATACTGCATTAGCACTAAACACTGTGTGTAATACTAATGCAGTGTACACAACTGTCTGTGTGTGTGTTGTTCCTTAGAAGATGCTACTACATGCATTTCACACTTCTACTGTTGATCTGGATATTTTTTCACAGTTTGACCTGCTTTGTCATCCTCTCGGCCCGAACCTTTCATCCTGATGTTCAGCTGAGACGCGAGCGCTGTTTATCCAGGGACACGCCGGCTAGAGCTACAGACACGTCATGTTTCTGTTACAGTGTGCATAGGGATAGATAGATAGATAGATAGATAGATAGATAGATAGATAGATAGATAGATAGATAGACAAAAAACAAATAAACAAACAAATAAATATTTTCCCCTTCTTCTACAGGTATACTGCTTTGTCCTGTATACTGGGTCACATGGGGCCTGGAGCCTATCCCAGAAGACGCACAAGGTGGGGTACACCCTGGAAAGGGCGCCAATCCATCGCGGGGCACACATGTACCACACACACACACACACACACACACACCAGGCAATTTAGGAACACCAATTAATCTACAGGACTGTGGGAGGAAACCGGAGTAACCAGAGGAAAGCACAGGGAGAACATGCAAACTCCACACACACACACACACACACACACACACACACACACACACACACACACACACAGACTCCGAGGTGGGAATCAAACCCGGACCATTACAATGCGATAGTAATAACCGCTAATCCACTGTGCCGCCTCTTAATAAATAAATAAATAAATAAATAAATAGACAGGGAAAGTAGAAATATTACTAATAAACACTAATATTATTAATTACTGTTTAGAATTTAAACCAGTTTTCTGTTAGAATCGTAAAAGTTGTTAAAAAAAAAACACAACTTATTGAAAGCAGCAAAAATCTACTCTTGTCCTGTTGTGACATTATGTTACAGTATATAAAAAAAAAATAAATGTGTTACAAACATAGGAAATAGAAATATATAAAATATATAATAAATATAAACACACATGCCCCAATTAAATTAAATTTATTGACATATAAAATAAATCCATATATATATATATATGGATTATATCCAAATATAATCCATGAACATCAAAATAGTATAAACTAAAACATTGTGATCTGTCATTACTAAAGTGATATAAATAACCTCTGTGTGTGTATGTGCAGCATCATAGAAACACTATTTTGCTTTAAATATTTTAAATATTTTAATTTTTATTCAGTTTTTATTTACTCATGACTTTGACCAAGTGCATTATTTTATAATTCTTAGCTTTGAAAAAATTAGTAAAATGACGGCTCATACAGTATTTACATCCCCAGTGCAGCGGTTATGGATAAAGAAAACAAAGTTTTCCTTTTAACTCTAGTTATGATTAGTTGCAAGCAAATCTTATGTAGTTTATGAAAGTGCAATGTGACACTTGTGTACGGGGTGAAACTGGTGTGCAGTGTGTTGAAGCTCCGCCCAGTTGTGTGTTGAGGTTCCGCCCAGCTGCTGGAGTCAGAAATGTGATATTTTTCATCTCAGTGTGTTTAATGTAGACGCTTTAGATCGAGCAGAAGGAAGAAGGAGAAAGAGCAGAGAGAGCTGATGGAGTCGGAGCAGCTTCCAGGTAACAGCATTCTGTAACCTCACACTTACACCCGCACACCTACCCTTCAATTCTACACCCGCACACTTACACCTTCAATTCTACACCCGCACGTCTTTGTCACAGGACAGATTTTTTTTTTAAATGTAGAAGTAAATTTAAAAGGATACATTTGAAAGGATTTATAATTTACACCTTCACATCGACACCTTTGCATCAAAGGCATCTAATGCTCACTATTTAAAAAAGCACTTTTAATGAACTATGTAGTTTTTCGCAAAGTGTAGGTCACATCCCCCTGGTGGGCTGTGAAAGTACTGCAGGACTCTGTGAGAGCTCGTTTACAATAAAGCAGTACAAATTTTTATGTTCAATTTTGTGATTAAATTCAAATCCATAAAATATTTAAGATTTTTTTTTTACTTTTTTTTCTTTAATGTAACATTTCTTATGTAATTTGGATCTCAAAGTGTAACAGTTGGGGTTGCTTAAAAAAATCTAAATTTATTTTAATTTTGTTTTCGTACACAGTATTATTTATTGCGGACAGAACATTCATTCATTCATTTAATTTTAGCAAAGCAGAATTAGATTTTTTAATGCAATTTCTTTCACTTTTCTTTTTTTCTTTTCTGGTGTAACAAATCGCTGCATGATTTCGAGCGCTCGGCTAACACCCTGTGTAAATATTGATCTCTCTGACTGAACTCTGATAACGTGCACACTTCACAGTGGACTTCATCATAATATTACTTTTCTCATACAAGTAACAGATCAACTGTTTGGAATTCAATTAAATGAATAAAATGAAGTGCTCTGCACATTAGCTTTTTTTTATGTACTCATTCAGAGTTCATTTATAAACAGAACAGCACTTACAGCAAACACCAAGCATTTAACTTAGAATTTAAATACATTTAATTAAACAGTAATTAAATAATCAGCCTCCCCAATGTGTGCTTCCTTCATTCTGTCATTATTCTAATTTACTCTGGTTACTAATCAGCAGGACGTCATATTCTTCTGTTTGTAGCTGCGTGGCCTCTATACGGTGATGGAGAGCAGGTGGGCGGAGGCTCTCCTCCATTAGTGGGTGTGTCTGAAGACCAGGGAGGCGGTCCTGTAAACCCAGTGACACACCACTCAAAGGTTTATTTAATAGATTTAGAGATTCTAGTTCTTATACTGTATATCATATACTGTATAAAAATCTGATTTTATTTTTAAAACATCTTTATTTATTTATTTATTTATTCATCTATCTATCTCAGGCAGGCTAAATGTAGTGCTGTAAAATGTACTTAAAATGTTCATATTTGGTGTTAAATGAATAGCATAAACAAAGTAATTTAAGGCAAATTTTTCAGAGAATGATAACATTGACTTGCCCTGACATTTTCATTTTCATCTATTTCATACAAGTTATTATTATAGACTTATTATTATTAATATTATTAGTAGTAGTGTTATCGTGTTTGTGAGTCATTAAGTCATTATATTCCTGCACAAATCTAACTAGATGTACTTTTGTTCCCAGGATGCGCGATGGTCATGTGACAGCTCTGCTTCCTCCTCCGAGGAGGATGATCATGATGATTCGAGGGCAAGAAAGAAGAAGAAGAAGAAACTAAGAAAAAAGAAGAGCAAAGTAACTAGTCAAGTTCATATTCCATCACATTTCCATAGCTCGTACTACAAGAAGATAGAAAAAATAAAAACAAATAAATTACAACATTACTGTTACAAATTGCTGAGACTTTTTTTTATCATAGAAGATTCTACTGTAGAATCAAGCCATTACAATAAAAATAATAAAGAATTAGAACAAGAGCACTAATTAAAACCTGCTCTAGGACTCGACAGCACCGTGATGTAACACGTACAATGTTGTTTTGGAAACATAAAATCATTTCTTCTCCGGAACTTTCTATAGAGATCGAGCTCTTCATCATCGTCATCCTCAAGTTCCTCATCTGACAGTGACAGCAGTGAGGTGAGTGAACAATATAACTAAAAATAAAAGTAAAGGAATGCATTGAGTAAGTTCTTTATAACTTGAAAAAAAAAACACTACTTTTCATTTGTGACATTTATTAAGTGAATTGTAACTTAAAATGTGGCTACTAACAGTCTCAGCTAGCATGCTGTCTATTGTATGACGCACTGTGACTAGCAAGAGCAAATGATTTTTTCTTCTTTTGATTGTGTAAAGCTGCTTTGCGACAATGTCAATGTTAAAAATGTTAAAAGCGCTATACAAATAAAATTTTATAAAAAAAAAATTATTAGCTATTGTGCTGTTATATTATTTTACATCATGCTAGCTATGCTAATGATTAGGGTTTTTTAAATATTAAATTACACATTTTAAAACATCTCACAGCATTATTAGCCTTTTTGAAATGCTAGCACCATGATAAAAGGTATAATAAATACATTCTAGCAAATATCAGCAAGCATGATAGGAATTAAAGTGTAAGTAAGAAAAACTTACAATTTAGCATGTGTGCAAAAACTAGCTTTAATTTTTTTTTGACTATTTGTTGCTGCTTTTAGATATTTTTCATAATCTACATAAACCTCTCCAAAGGTGTGTGAAATGGAGCTAATATTGTTAGTAACAGCACACAAATTAGAGTTGTTTAGTAGCTACTGTAGGTTTCTGTTCTAGTTAGCGTATCCTCATGATTAGCTGTTATAATGTCACTTTATTTAAAGTTAGATTTTCTAATGTTACTTTGATGTTTATTAGGAAATGTTTTACATTGAGACAAATTTCTCCACAGGATGAGAAGAAAAAGAAGAAAAAGAGGAGGAGCCAAAGGAAACAGAACGCTGTGATCACGGCGATACCCGAGTCAGGTGGGAGAAAGGGGACATGGAATTGGGACTTTTTTTTTTTCTAAGATAAGGAAACATTTATTTAACATTAATGTTCTCTGGTGTCAGAGTTTCATAACAGTTATTGCATAGCTAGTGATTAGCCATTGTGCTATGCCCATGATTAGTTTATTACTTAAAGGAAAAAAAAAAACATATAAAAAACTTTATAAATCACAGATATAAGTGACTAACAGAGTTTCTGTCAGGAGTGATGAAAATAAATGACGTAATGGATAAACAACATTATAGCACCATAGCTAACAATAATAACAACAGCACTTTATACTTCCGGATATGTCCAGAACTGTTTAAAGGTTTGTGTGTGTGTTTGTGTGTGTGTGTGTTTTTTTTTTTTGTCTTATTCATTTCAAATGTGAGGAAAAAGAGAGACCAAGGTGGAAGAAGTGACTGTTTATAGCTGCTATAACACAAGCGAGCGCACAAACTAACCTGTTTCCCAAAGATTGAATGGAGCTAGAGTTGGATACAAAGTATAGAAAAGAGAAAAAACATTTTTGGAAAACTCATCAAGGTTGGCGTGGCAGCAGTAACTCTGCCTCATGACACCGCCCTGTGGTTGAATATGTTATTGCGAGCACACAAGACCGAGTGACTCGCGTTTTCTTTTTCTCTTCAGCTCAGATTGACTTGAGTATTTTAGCACTTGTTGTAGCTTCTTCTCATCAGCCATATAAAACACTCCACCCTTTTAATCTTATCTTCAGATACAAATACAACGCCCTTTATGTACACACACACACACACACACACACACACACACACACTAACTACATTTACACTGATCGACTATTACGTACATTAAAACAAAGATATTATCTGGACCAGTAGGTGTGTGATTGATTTTGAATATAACACACACACACACACACACACACACACACACACACACACACACACACACAGTTATACAATTTTAAAAAAGTACATTTTGACTTGCTGAACACAGAATTAATTGTAATTCTTTACACAACAGCAGGAATGTTATTGTGTTTCAAATGAAATGTAGCTGTAATAAAAATTAACATGTGTTTGTTCTCTAATAGTCAGTAAAACTGTAACGGCTGAGAGGAATAAAATCTCATCAGCTTGTCATCAATTAGTTTTATATAACAGTATGAAACACAGTGTTCGCAGTGGGCGTGGCGCAGTGAGTAAGTGAGCCGGTTAATTCCATCGCAGGTCTGTCCATTGCCATATATGTGTGTGTGTGCATGTGTGTGTGGTTTTGTGTGTCCAGCAGGCCTTGTGCTGGAAATTGTGTTAACGCCGCTGAAAGAGCTAAACGATGAGGGAGAGATGAAGAAAGCAAAAAAAGACAGTGCTAGAGTAAGCACGAGTACCGTGTGTGTGTGTGTGTGTGTGTGTGTGTGTGTGTGTGTGTGTGTGTGTCTGTGTGGGTGGGTGGGTGTGTGTGTGTGTGTGTGTGTGTGTGGGTGTGTGTGTGTGTGGGTGGGTGGGTGTGTGTGTGGGTGGGTGTGTGTGTGTGTGGGTGGGTGTGTGTGTGTGTGGGTGTGTGTGTGTGTGTGTGTGTGT
>JAAGKR010004352.1:7250-62233 GCA_011419295.1 Clarias macrocephalus | reverse complement strand
GGTGCTGGTTTGTACAAACAGCCTCGGGCCGAAGGGAAAAAGTTCATCCCCGGGTGTGTGTGTATGCTTGTGTGTGAGGGGGGATTAGGGGAAGATACAGCCGAGAAATTAGCACTCACAGCTGCAGCACCTTTTCTCCTCAATTCTTTATTGACTCACCGGAAAACTAAAATAGTTTGATTATTTGATCATTTAACTAAATGTAACCGCTTTAGTTTTATTGAGACTCAAACAGTAGTTTCACACACTGCAAACAAAATTATGAGACGGCGGGAACACGTGCGTCCAAGAAGAACATGAATTGGAAAATGTGTAGATGGTTGATTTCTTGGTAAGGAAAATTAATTAATTAAAACGACCTTGCGTATGTATTGCGTATGTATGTGTAGCTCTGCTTGGTTTGTTCTGTAGCGTTTACATTAAAATGTGGGAATAATCAGACACGCTTGGATAATAATAATAATAATAATAATAATAATAATAATAATAATAATAATAACATTATTATTATTATTATTATTATTATTATTATTATTATTATTATTATTATTATTATTATTATTATAAATACCTTGCTTTCCAGAATTTGCTATTACTACTACTACTACTACTATTATTATTATTATTATTATTATTATTATTATTTCAAAATATTAAGTATTAAGTATTTCAAAATATTTTTTTCAAAGACTATATTTACCTTGCAACTTTTTTAAACAAACAAAAAACCTTTTATACATTTGTTTTTCAAACAAACGCTACAGATCTACAAAAAATCTACGGATTTTTTTATATTAATGCTGCTACATCAGATCAGACTTTAAGATCTATAAAATACTATTATGTAATAATAATAATAATAATAATAATAATAATAATAATAATAATAATAATACAGACATTGTACATGTCCCCACAACGTTTCATCATTTTTGTCACGAACATTATTATTATTATTATTATTATTATTATTATTATTATTATTATTATTATTGTTGTTATTATTATTATTATTATTATTATTATTATTATTATTATTATTATTGGTATTGTGCGCCGCCTAATTGAACGAACCCAAAGCATATTTCGATACTAATCTCCTCTCCCTGACACATGGTAGCTGTTTGGCTTTCTCCGTTTGGTTGCTCTTTAATTTTCACGCCCTGCCCTGTGCAGCTCAAAGTAGCAAACTTTTCGCACCTCACCTCGGCCGTGATGAGCTCGCGTGCTCTGCCTTAATTCATCCCCCTTTGATCCAGGGCTTCGCTGAGCCTTTTTACACAAACATCCCGCGTTAATGAAGCTCTCGCGTTAGGACGCAAACACGCAGGAAGCAAAAGCGGGGAGATTATTACCCCGCGCATACTCCCTCCTTGTTTCTTTTTGGTCTTTAATTGCTTGTTTAGAAACAGATGTTCACAGCTAATTTCGCCTCTAATGGGATGATTCATTGCGTCAGGCAAACGGGTGCAAGCCTTTTGCAATAAATTAGTGCAACAAAGAAAAAGATCATGGGTGCTGTTATTCTAGGATTTTGTTCAAAACATGTTTATTAAAGCGCTTCATAATATGAAGCAGATAAATAACGAATAAACAGGCGATTATTTGAATTCAATATAAACATATAAAAGAAGCTATAGTGTTTGGAAATGTTTATTACAATTTATATGCACAAATGAAATGTAAAAAAACGTTTTGTATTGGTTGTGCAAATAGGCTTGCCTGCTATCTTCTTGCAGATAGCAGTGATTGTACCGAGTGTGTGGTGTGTTATTGGCCGGGTGTTCTGGGACGTCCCAACACCTCCTCTCGCTTTTTTTCCTCCCTCCGACTGAGAGAGAGAGCGAGAGAGAGAGAGCGTGTGTGTGGCCCGAGGCTTCTCGTTTTGCATAGACCAGCCTCCCCATTGGACAACTTCGACGTTTTCAGGGAGGAGTCTTACTGGCAGCAGAAAAAAAAAGCAAGGAAGGGAAAGAAATGAACGTGCGCGAAAAAAGTCCCGCGTCTTGACGGATGCCCTGAAGTTCAGAAACTTTTCCACCAATGCGCGCTTCGGCGAAGAGTACGAGAGTGAAAGAGTCAACGAGGTGGTTTTTAGACACTACCGAGGCCCTGGACGAGATCTGAACATTTTGTGGACTTTTTCATTGGACTCGTTGTATTTTATTTTTTTTTCTTTTATATAAAAAAAGGAAAAGTGGATTTGTGTCGTGCCGGACCTCTCGGCGGTGTTTTTCGGCGGATTAATCAGTATGCAGGCGCGCTACTCTGTGTCGAGCCCTAACTCTCTGGGCGTCGTGCCGTATATTAGCGGTGAGCAGAGTTACTATCGCGCGGCGGCAGCCGGCGGCGGCTACGCGGGCATGGCGCCTACCATGAGCATGTACTCGCACGCTGCGCACGAACAGTACCCGGGCAGCATGGCGCGGGCGTACGGGCCGTATGCGCCTCAGCCGCAGCCCAAAGACATGGTCAAGCCGCCATACAGCTACATCGCGCTCATCACCATGGCCATCCAGAACTCCCCGGATAAGAAGATCACCCTGAACGGGATCTATCAGTTCATCATGGAGCGCTTCCCCTTCTACCGGGACAACAAGCAAGGCTGGCAGAACAGCATTCGCCATAACCTGTCGCTTAATGAGTGCTTCGTTAAAGTTCCACGCGATGACAAGAAGCCGGGTAAGGGCAGCTACTGGACCCTTGACCCGGACTCGTACAACATGTTTGAGAACGGTAGCTTCCTGCGACGGAGGCGTCGCTTCAAGAAGAAAGACGCTTTGAAAGAAAAGGAAGACCGGCAGATCAAGGATGGCACGTCCTCCCGCCAGCAGCCGCAACAACAGCAGCAACAGGGCCGCGAGCAGCAGGAGCAGAACGCTGCGCCACCCGTGCGCATTCAGGACATCAAGACAGAGAACGGTGCGTGCACGCCTCCGCAGGCTGTGTCCCCCGCTCTCGGTGCGGTTCCCAAGATCGAGAGTCCTGACAGCAGCAGCAGTAGCATGTCAAGCGGCAGCCCGCACAGCGTGCCGTCGTCTTCGGCTCGTTCTGTGGGCCTCGACGGCGGCGGAGGTGGAGAGCAGCAGCAGCAGCAGCAGCAACAGCACCACGCACACCACCAACAACAGCAGCAACACCCACACCATGGGCACGGGCACGCGCAAGGCTTCAGCGTGGACAACATAATGACGTCGTTGCGCGGATCGCCGCAGGGCGCCGGGGAACTCACGCCGTCTCTGGCGGCCTCCGCGCGGACAGGTATAAGCCCCTCGTTGTCCCTTAACTACTCACCGAGCCAGGCTGCCGCGTACAGCTCGCCCTGTAACCAGAGCGCAGTCTCCACTACCTCGCACGCCACCTACCACTGCAACATGCAGGCCATGAGCTTGTACGCCGCGGAGCGCGCCGGCACCACCGCCGCCAGCACCGCTTCGGTGGACGAGAATTTGCCTGACTATTCCATCACAACCACCGCCGCCTCATCGTCTTCGCTAGGCCACGCCAGTCACCTTGGCTCAAGCCAGGAGGGACATCATGCTCATTCGCACCAGGGCCGTCTCGCTTCGTGGTACCTGAACCAGGCCGGAGACCTGGGCCACCTCGGTGCCACCTACCCGACGCAGCAGCAGAACTTTCACTCGGTCCGAGAAATGTTTGAGTCACAGCGGATCGGCTTGAATAACTCCCCGGTGAACGGAAATAACAGCTGTCAAATGTCCTTTCCTCCGAGCCAGTCCATATATCGCGCGTCTGGGGCTTTTGTCTACGACTGCAGCAAGTTCTGACCAAAAGTCCACTTTTGTGCGATATATATATATATATATATATATATATTTTGTTATTTTGTTCCATTCTAATGTCCCCTTTATTTTTTTTCTCCATGAACAGAGAATTTTTTGATACTTATTACCCTCCCCTCGCCATGGACTGAACACACAAACACATGGTGTTGGTTTATTATGGACAGTGTTACTGCAAATAACACGTAAGTCTCCCTTTTCGCTTTTGTGAGCTATATGCTTTGCTTTAAATATACGCCAGCTTTTCACGGACTTGTTATTACGTGTAAATTGCATATAGTAATTTATTTCTGAAATGTAACCGGAATATTATGGACCAAACACCCAAACCGTTTTTTGTTTCTAAAAATGAGTTGCCTTTAATTGTGCAGAAATGTTCCATTATAACACGGGAACGGAAACGTGTATATCGCAATATTCATTCAAATTATCTCATTTTGTTGAAAAAAAAAGTATTCTGAAGGAACTGCATTTTTTGTTTAATAAATTACCATTTTATTTGAGTTTAAAAACGTAGACTTCGCCTGATTTCTTAAAGCACCGTTAAACATTGCTATTCTGCTGTGGCTTTGAAAATGAGCCTTAAACTCAATCTGAGATGCTAAAAAAACAAATGAAACATCAACGGCACACTTTTAAATTTAAATTTGTAACCAGAAAGATATAAACAAATAATGAAATAGGCTATGGAACATGTTCAAAAAGAAAAAAAAACGAGAAAAAAGAACAGCAAACAGATAATTGCAATATATTGTTGGTATTAATTTGATCAAAATTGATAGTGTTCTGATTAATAGGATTTTAGATGAAATTTTGCACAAATAATAATAATAATAATAATAATAATAATAATAATAATAATAATAATAATAACAACATTTTCTGCACAAATTTACTTTACAAATTTACACCCTCCCAGACATCATGGCAAAATATTAGATATAATTACCTGCAGAATCCTTAAACACACACACACACACACACACACACACACACACACACACACACACACACACACACACACACACACACACACACACACACACGTGTTTAGAAAGGGGTTTTGCTTAGATTTTGATTTAGATTTTTTCATTTAAAAAGAATCTCAGTTAATAAAGCATTTAATTTGTTTAATTTACTAACAGCTGCATTTGCTCTCAGTAATTGCTTGTTAATGATAGGTCTAGTTGTTAATTTGGCATTAAAAGACACACGTTGTAGTTTATGTTTACTTATTTACTTTTGTTGTTGTTGGTTTGCTTTGTGTTGTTTTGTTTTGTTTACATTTCTCATAGATTCACTAGGCATCTCAGGTTGTCAGTCACTCAGCCATGTGTCATCAGCCTCCTGATGACCTGATGATTCTTCTTCCATAGGGCTGCCTCAATCACGTCTAGGACTCTGCTGATTGTCCACGTCTCTCTCTCTCTCTCTCTCTCTCTCTCTCTCTCTCTCGGTTTTCAGAGTAGTAGCATAGAAGCCACGCCAAAGGTAGACTACAATGTACATGTAACAGCAGCGAGACCATATAGCTGCTTATCCTGCTAATCCTTAACTAAAATGGAGTCTTTTGGAGAAATAGTACATGTATAGAAATAGGTACATTTAAAAGTAAAAAGGAAAGAGAGAAAGAAAAACAAGTTAAGCAATTACAAAAAAAAAAAAAAACTGATGCAATGAAGGCGTCAAAACTGAAAACCGACACTTTTGTTTCATGTGGACTAATAAGGATAAGAGTCAGAATTTGTGTTAGTGATCGGGGCATCTCAGCTCCGGCCTTGTGTCTTTCACGTGAAATACTTTGCTTCATGTTTGGACTGTAAAGCCAGTGTGATGGGGTTTAAACAGATCTAAAGGATGCAGTGTTGTCTATGTTCTGCACGATATTTGCTGTTTGGTGTCGTATCAATAATTTAAATGAATATTTCTCTTGGTCTCCCGAATGGAAATGTTTGACTGAATGTTGAGGTGCGATTATTATTATTATTATTATTATTATTATTATTATTATTATTATTATTATTATTATTATCTCCTATAACCCATTATCTAAACTGTATCAAACTACAATTTTACACATATTTTGGGGAGATTTATCTTAATGGCGCAATCAATTTACATTCTCTCTCTCTCTCTCTCTCTCTCTCCTCTCGCAGTTGTAATCATGCTCATAAAAGTCATTAGAGCTTTTCCCGAGCAATAAACAAAACGTCGTGTTAGGGCCGAGATTGATGGCGCCCTGGTCGAGCGGGCCAGGTCAGGAAGGAATAAAATTCAATCAGCGCGCTCCAGTCGTTTTTCACGAGACGGGAAAGAAACGAGGCGGTTTGTGTGTGTTTGCGCGCGCGTGTGTGTGTGTGACGGTGAGGATGTCTAACCATACGACGGACAAAACTTTTTCTTCCTTTTTTTTTTTTTTTTTTACAATTTCGAGCTTTCCATCCAGTGCGGATAAAAATAAATAAATAAATAAATAAATAATCCAAACAAGCAGGAGACGGGACTCTAACCGCACCCTGTTGGATTAAATGGGTGCCTATGTCTCTTGATGGTTTCCATGGCAATCGTGTGCTATTTTGAGAATTCGAGTGTGCAGTAGTCAAATGTGGGACGCAACAGTTTTTCTTCTCGTTTTGATTCCCTAAAGGCCTGATGTTGGTGTTGCTTTCCATGCACGGTGTCTTCATGCATAATTTCACTGAAAAGTGATGCAGTGTAGCCTTCAGATCGTTTATTTATGCCTTATAAAATTATTTCTATAATTGTACAGTTGCGCTCGACTAATGAACGGTTTGGTGCAGGCCTGATGCAACATCTGCGTCATTTCTGCGTCACATTTGATCACATTTGTTCAAGAACCGCAAGTCAGCTAAAATCTTCATTCTAATATTGGACTTCTTTAACAGAACGTGATTATTGTAAATTGAGAGTCGAAAACAATCAGCTACAATTGTCTCAATGTAACTTAATGTCAGGATAAAACAAAGAAAACAAAAAGAAAATATATAAACGAGAAAAATTATACTGTTATATTTGGTTTAGCACGCATATATTATATTATATTATATTATATTATATTATATTATATTATATTATATTATATTATATTATATTATATAACTAAAATGTGAAACTAAATAACTAAATATTTTACCTCTTTCAGTTCCAAGTGCAATGCTTGTACCACACACACACACACACACACACACACGCGCGCGCGCGCACTCGACACGACGTGCATGCAGCATTTTGCGCTTTTTTCTTTACAAGCTGCCGTTTGCCTCTGGATATTTTCTACTCGTGTAAATCGCCCTTTTAATAATAATAATAATAATAATAATAATAATAATAATAAATAGACGAATTCATTGTCTGCCTTCTCACACTCCGCCACCGGGCAAGAAGCAAAAACAAAATCGATTTGTATGTAGAATGTATACATTAAAGTAAACGATTATACGCACTATTAAATTGACGTTCACACACACACACACACACACACACACACACACACACACACGCACACACACGCACGCACACACACAGAGAGAGAGAGAGAGAGAGAGAGAGAAGGAAATAAAAAGATGTTTACGTTAAACTCATGAAATACTATTAAACATACACGTCATAACGAATTCATAATGTAAACGTTACTCGAGGTCAAAATCATTTGGGAAGATAAAAAATAGGGTGAAAACGTGAGTGAATATAACAGAAATTGTGTTTGTTTACGCGCGGACACGTTTTGCTTTCTAAATCCCTTTCTAATTCTTTAGTTTGGAAAAACAGGAAAACGTTCAGCAAACGCTCATCCTTCAGCAAAGAAGTCAAGATAACATTAAGATCTTTTCAGTACGGTTTTCTGAACACTAAGGTTTGTAAGATAAAATCACACGGAGAGGCTTTTTAGGAATAAAAAATGAAAACACTCACGTGACCTTTCCCAAATTTATTATTCAACTAATAAAAATCTGATCACCTTTAATGTGATTAAAGCATATCGAACGTCGAGCAATTCATCACTGCTAACCAGGGAGTGCACTTGCTCAATTTCTTAAAAAGGAGAGATAGAGAAAGCGAAAGAAAGAGAGAGAGAAAGAGAGAGAGAGAGAGAGAGAGAGAGAGAGAGAGAGATTATTTCAAGCCCGGCACGGTTGAAATAGACAGAACTCAAATTGAATTAAAATAAAATGTTCGGGAAAAATTCAATCCGCAACAAAGCAAACACCTAACAACACATCCACACCCCGTAATTATACACGCACACAGAAGGCATCACGTGTCACAGTTTATTTTTTTGGTAATCGATCTTGTCATGCTGGTCCTCCAAACTGACCTTCACAGTGAGGCACCCTGATCAAATATCGAAGAGAAAACTACATTTCCCCGAAAATCCGCTAATAGACAGTGAGTTTGTAGTTTATGCTAAATCCATGAATCATGGATATCTATTGAGGAATGGATTAGCGGACGAGTAGAAGTTTCAGCAGGGTTGATAGTTTGGGTTTTACCGATCACGTGGGGAAAAAAAAACAGGAGTTGAAAAAGAATTACAGTATTTGCTTTATTATTTCAGCCATGAGCCCGGAGAGTATGCGCAGAAAAGCAAGAAAAAGGGGTGGCGAGAGAAAGAGAAATATATATAATGTACGCACGCTTATTTTCCCCCCAAAATTATTTTGTTTGGAAATAGGACACTTCGGATTATTTTAGTAAGAAAAAGTGAATCCACGCACAGCTGTTTTAGGAGTCACTGACAGATCGGAATTAATGACCCCAAAACAGACGCGCGAATTGAAATATAAATAATTAAATAAATAAATAAACAAATAAATAAAATATCGCATGAACCCCGCTGTATTCAGAGGAACTGTGTATTATTAATATATTTGCAAAGTCTAAAGTTTTATTTCAATTTCATTTTGTTTTGATACTGAGTATTTAACTGATATTACAGCCCTGGACTTGATAAACGTTGATTCATATGAGTTGTTACAAATTGCCTTGAGTTATATATGAACGCTTAATCTATTGACCTCAAGTTCATCCGTTTGTTCAAATCAAATTTTAAGAAAAAGTAGTTCTTAGATTTTCATTTTAATAAACATTCAATTAACTAGTCAGAAAAAAAACTTTGCTTTAATAATTGCTGGCGTAATTATGAGAAAGACATGTTATGCTGCATATTTGTCGGCACTTGTCTGTATTCTATTTATTAAGTCGAATTGTGCCAAGAACATTAGGCGGCGTGAAATATTTTTCACTGGGTTGAATCAGGGAAAATGGGCAAGTATGATTCCCCATTTAGTGAAACTACTTAATTTGTTGTCTATTTGATTTTTGTTTGTTTGTTTGTTTGTTCGATAATTAAAATGATTTCCTACGCAGAGATGAGGCCTGACCCCCCGCCTCTCTTTCTCGCTCTCTCTTTCTGCACACACACACACACACACACACACACACACACACACACACACACACACACACACACACACACACACACACACACACACGCACGCACACACAAGTAACAAATTTAATTTAAAGTAAAATAATTAAATAAACGGAGCAGGGGATGCAGAGAGAGAGAGAGAGAAAGAGAGAGAGAGAGAGAGAGAGAGACCTGCACCTGTAAACGGGTGGAAAAGTGCGGGCTTGTTTCAGCTCCCAGTTGGTTAACTCTCAGAACTGAACCCTCAAAGCTCCATCTGTTTCCAGTTAAAAGTACACACACACACACACACGCACACACACGCAAACAAACAAACAGTCTCACTTTGTAACACTCACACCGCCAGTCTAAAGGCTCAGGGAAAAAGCAGATACAATAAAAATAAAAATACATCCGAGTAAATCTCTCTCTCTCTCTCTCTCTCTCTGTCTCTGTCTCTGTCTCTCTCTCTCTCTCTCTCTCTCTCTCTCTCTCTCTCTCTCTCTCTCTCTGTCTCTCTGTCTCTCTCTCTCTCTCTCTCTGTCTCTCTCTCTCTGGGAGCTGGTTTTCTGTTTAAGCTGAATTAATACTTCCCCGAGGAGAAGGAGGAAGCTTTACAGGGAACCAGTTGCTCTGCAGAGTGATCTCCCATACCGAGCTCGCAGAAACGGATTTGACTGTGACGTCACACCAGCGGCGGCTGTGACACACATAGGTGCATCTAATTGAATTTTAACATGAATGCAATTTAAAACTTGACAGGTTTAGGATTATGAACGTGACATAAAAATAATAAAACACTAAAAACTGTACAATCGGTATTTTTTTTAAAAACCCCAGAATCACCCAAATATATCTGTACTTATTTAAAAATAAATAAATGACCTTATCATAGTGTCTAAAAAGTGTCGCGCATTGCTACCAATTTTGGACATCTTTCTCTCTCTCTCTCTCTCTCTCTCTCTCTCTCTCTCTCTCACACACACACACACACACACTCTCTCACACACACACACACACACACAAACTGAAGTTTGATGCATCATTATAAATACTTGGCTGCAATAAATGCAACCCTAATCTTGACATCAGGAAACAAAAGGAAACAATCTGGATCTTTGATTTGTTTCGAAACAAACAGATAAATGAGTTGCAGATTTTAGTTGCAGGATACAAAAGCAGTTTTATTCACTAAGCCCAGGACAAAACTGTCAGATATTCTTATCAATGGGAAGACATTTGGTCTTGACCAATATTCAAAGACCCCCCCCCCCCTCCTCTCTCTTTTCTCACTCAATGCGCGCATATGCATAAACTCGTTTACAATCCACTTTATGGGTGAAATAGAGACACCAGTGTGATTTCAGCGCGAGAGAGATGTCGACCTTTGGATAACCCGCTCACCCTGGCGCGCGCGCGGACACACACACACACACACACACACACACACACGGAGCAGGACTAATTATAGCGCTGCGCGTCCAGTGTCCCTCAATGTCTCCATTATATTCCGCTTTGACACAGAAGATTTTATTGTCTCAATGTTTCTCAATTTACGACCTAAAAAGTTCACGGATTTTTCCTTCTCTCAAGGCTGCGAGGTAATTTGCTGGGCGGGGGATCTGTTCGGACTTTATAGATTATGATTCTGGACAAAGAATTGATTCATACAAAGTATAATTATTTATTGCAAGATTAAAACCGTGATTTTGAAGGCAAAAAAATACAACTGGGAGAGGAAAAGAAATGTGCGTATGTGTGTCGGGGGAGAAGGGGGGGGGGTCTGGGGGGCGGTTCTGCAGAACAAGTAAGCAAAATGTACAAATGTAAAATGATGCCCAAACGATGCGACGAAACGTAACGCAGGATGTTTAGTTAATTAACTAAGTTTTTCGTTCGTTTTGCGCATTATTATTATTATTATTATTATTATTATTATTATTATTATTATTATTATTATAGTTGTTTATTTACCATCATGTCGTTTAAAAATTCAAACTCATTTAATATTTGTTTAGCACAACATTAAACAAATCTGGTAATAATCTAAACACAAAAAAAAAAAAAAATGTGTAAAACGCTGATGTTTTATTGCAAAATCATAATATGTAGGTGAATTATTTGCTTTTCAAACCTTTCAAAGTACTGTATCATTCAGTGCTGCAGCAGAACTGCAATTTATTTCTAGGTTAATAAAGATTAAAGATTTATCTTATCTTATCTTATCTTATCTTATCTTATCTTATCTTATCTTATCTTATCTTATCTTAAAAAAACGTTAGAACTATTTGAAACTTTTTGTGCATTTACTCAGTAATTAATTTGCCACAAAGTGACAATAAATGCTTCAACACTTGGTTCAAGCTAACGTTGAAACAAATTTGTGGACTTTACTTAAAAAAAAAAAGACAGACAGACAGAATGACAGATAGATAGATAGATACTATTTTCATAATTCTATTTCATTTATAAAAATGTTAAATCTTTCTGCAGTTTTGACTGAAACAGTTTTACATTTCTTATAAATTACAAATGTTATGTTTGTTTAAAATAAATAATAATAATAACAATAATACTAACAACAACAACAACAACATAATAATAATAATAATAATAATAATAATAATAATAATAATAATAATAATAATAATAATAATAATGTCCTTTTACATTTATGTGCGTTTGCTAAAATATCATTTGTGTGCACACACACTCTGGACACACACTGGACAAACACACACACACACACACACACACACACACACACACACACACACACACACACACACACACACACACACACACACACACACACACACACAAAATCAGACAAAATACAATCTTAATGTAAATGCATTAATATGCACTTTATAAGTTGCAAAAAAGCATAGTGTGACATTGACATTGCTGATCTTTCCTCGGATCAGCTGAGTATGTTACCATATGGTGTCTTTTTTTATTATTATTCTAATTTCTGTATCATTTAGAGATTTTTTTTTTTGAATAACTACAGTTTAATCCCTCACCAGGGTTAAAACCTATACAGAGTGACAACCTGCCCTTTACCATTCTTATATATTTTTTTAAATAATTGATTATTTATTTGTTTATTATTTTTCCTCACTCAACATTATTAATTTATGTCCAGTGTGTTTTTCTGTACTCTCCTTAGGGCATTCTGTAACCTAATATATCATCATTGGTTCAGTCATTAAGCCTGTGTGTATATGTGTTTCCAAATCTCTTTCCAGTGTTTTAACATCATTGCAAATTTGAGATTTTGATGTAGAGCTGAACGTAGTGTGCAAACTATTTCCCAAAAGTGTGTGCTTATTTGCTAATTTATGTTTTTAGTACAATGATTATTATAATTCATTATTACTTGCATTTTCTAGCCCTTTTCTTTTGTTGTTGGTGTTTCTTTATAGCATTTCAGGAAGAGACCTGAAGTGAGGAAATGTTACTAAATTCACATACTGTGGTGCATGAAATTCCATACCTAGCCTTTAAAAAAGGTATGCTGTTTATGTTTAATAGATTTAATAGCTCTAAAGTCAGAATAAGCCAAAGTGTTCATCTCAGCTGCAAGGGATAATTTTGCATGCACATTTTGATATATATGGACCTTGGTGTTAATGTGGATGTGCATGTAAATATATACGTAGACAGGGATGTGGACATGGTTGTGCATGTTCATGTGGATGTTGGTGTGGTCCTTGGATATGAATGCTTACAAGTGCCTAGAAAGAAAGAAAGGAAGGAAGAAAGAAAGAAAGGAAGAAAGAAAGAAAGTTTATCAAAATCAAATTAAATGTTTTACTTACTTTTGAGAAGTAAGTAAAAAACATTATTCACTTCCTATAATGTTTTATTGACAACAAATATTTCATTTGCTTTCTACACAGGACCTTAAAGGGTTCCTCAGAGACTGAGGTGTATGCTTTTTCTGTATATGCTGAGTATTTTCTTCCATTCTTCCATGTATGAGTAAAGTAAAAAGAAAAAAAAATGCATTCCACTTCCACTTTATATATGCAGGATATTATTACGGTAAAGCTACTCATCACATCGGCATGGGGAACATACGTTGACGCAACAAAAGCTAGATCACATCTCTCTCTCTTTCTCTTTCACACACACACACACACACACACACACACACACACACACACACACACACACACACACACACACACACACACACACACACACACACACACACACACACACACTAAAAAGAAAGTTGTGTAGAAGCCCAGGAGAGACTCTGACCTGAGGTTAGCTATAAACAGGATGGTGATTCAAGACTATGTCATCTTATAGATGATCACTACAGTGCAAACAGTAGCAGGAGCTTCCTCTCTCTCTCTCTCTCTCTCTCTCTCTCTCTCTCTCTCTCTCTCTCTCTCTCTGTCTGTCTTTCTGTCACACTCCCTTTACAGTATAAGGTTGCACATTTATTTATTTATTTATTTATTTATTTATTTATTTATTTATTTTTAAAAAGCCTTACTCTAACATGATATTAGGCTATAGTCATATCACTGTTTGGCTTGTTGAAGCACATTCACTTACATAAACTCATGACACATCTCAAACTTCCACTTTCATTCTTCAGTTGTGCCCTGAGCGGAGAGAGAAAGAGAGAGAAAGATTTTTAACATGGGCTTATTCATCATATGGATCTGATTTGCGGCAGGCTCACAAGGTAACCTCAAACTCACCTAATAGTGTGCTTTATCGAGGTAATCTGCACAAACCTCAGTGGGAACGCTAACAAGAGAAATTGAGAAAACGAGGAAATTGGTGGTGGACGGATAGAGAGAATGTAGCGCTTTGGCAGAGTGCAGGCATACGCTACTTTTATTAATGCGTATAGACTGAGTGCAGCTTGAACCAGAGGGGTTACGTTACTGGTGAGATCCAACAATATAAAGCTTTATGCGGAACGGAGACTAGTGCCAATGAGGGCTCACAAAAGAACTCTTAACTGGACACATGATAGTCCCACAATGGCTTGCTCATACTGGGAATTCTTTTGTTTGTTTGTTTGTTTCTTTTAATTCATATAGCGTGTGTACATACACAGACATCTACTCTCTGGTTGCTTTTTGTGTACATTACGTTGGTGGATGTTTGGAACACAAACATGCTGGTGAGTTCTGTAATGATGACGCTTACAAATGCTAATAATGGATAGTGACTGACAAACTGACTCATACTGTAATATGGAGTAGAATGATGTATGAACGTTAATTTCATCAAATATCATTGATTTATTGTGTACAAACCAGATATCATCATAAATCTAGGCATGGGTCAATGAACCAGCAGGCAGCATTAAACATTAATATCTATAATCACAAATATAAACACAGGTACTCTGATCAAAAACAGGAAGTGAACATGAAACTTCACAGAACAATAAGTTAGGATACACAGGAACAAAAAAAACATGGCTCAGGACAAGTCGACAAGACAACAAGACTTTCCAGTGAAGTACAGAAAAATTAAGATAGAATCAGAAAACTACCAATTTGCTGGTGTTTGAGCTGAAAGTCTATGTTTACAGAGGTTTTTACCAATTTGTTCCTATAATTTTTTATGGTTATATCGATCTTTGCTACTTTATCATAATTTTCACACGTTACAAAAACCATAATACCGATTTATTAGAAGTAGCATTTTCTGACAAATTGATAGCACTTTGTGACACGTTTATAACGTTATAGGAATATACTTTGGTAGGTCTTTCTGATATGTTTTTTTAAGGTTATCTGTTAACACACAAATTGCATGTAAATTAAATATGCAAATCAAATCAAATGAAACATAAAAAATGTAAAGGAATAAAAATACTAAAAATTATTATTATTATTATTATTATTATTATTATTATTATTATTATTATTATTATTATTATTATTATTATATTAACTCATCATTTGATGGATGTAATAGTATGGATTTATGGCCAGGATTCTACAGAAATGAAAAGCAAAAATAGTAAATATGTCAAAATATGTTCTATATTAAAAATCAAGCTGACCAAAATGCTATAGAGCAAAATTGAGAAATCAAGCTGTAGTATTTTGGACAAATTGCAAATGGTGAAGTAACGACTGACAGACTCTCATATACAGAGAATTGCAGAAGGTGAGATGTAATAAGAGCATGTATAACTATCTCCAAATCTTAAAATGAGATTGGTTTCAGGTCAGCAATGTGTCTGAATTGTTAAATGCTACTCTTTATAACATAGTTTATTTGTATATCAAGTCTAAGAGTAGAATTAGAGATAACCTCAAGATTTTTTGCACAGATAGAGAGGTTGGGAAAAAGCAGGCTCAAGTTGTAACCAATACTTTGAGTACTCACAAGAGTACTCTCATAAGGGCCAAAGATGACTACCACCAACTTACTTTTGTTCAGCTGAAGGAGGTTATTAGCAAGAAAATTCTTATTCTCACTTATGAATTCAGGGCATCCAGGTATTTAGGAAATGGACATCTTCAGAGTATCATCTACATAAAAGTGATATAACTCTTCATAGTTTTAAAAAACAACAACAAGAAAAAAAAATGCATGCAAAAATAAAGAAAACAAGATTGGGCCCAAAATTTAACCTTGAGGTATTCCATAGGCTACAGGAGCTAAAGAAATGCATATGTGCCAATTTGTACAGCAAATGTGCAATCTAGGAAACCAGTCTAACCTAACCAGTCTAAAACCTTAATCTGTCTCTCCACCTCAATGGTAAGATGATTTAAAAGACAATTGTGATCAATTGTATTACAGGTAGAGGTAATATCTAGCAAAACTAAGATCGCACAATAGCCAGAGTCAAATGAGAGCAATAAATCATTATTTAATTTCAAAAGAGCAGACTTTACTAGGACAGGCCCTAAAGCCTGACTGGAACTCATCCAAGATGTCATTTTCACTTAGATGAGAAAACAGCTTTCTCTAAAAACTTTCTCTAAAAGTTTTGACAAAAAAAAAAAAAAGACATTTCCAGGATTGGTGAGAACTGTCAAAGCATAGTGAGGGAATTAATGTTTATAGCTGCTATGAAATAGGTATTAGCATGAGTGAGGACATTTTTTGCAAAACTGAGAAATGTGCTTTTGAGTTTCAGCACAAGTGTTCACCTGCAATGATGGAGAGGTGTGTTTGTAGCTCATCTTCAAGACAGGAGTTTGATAAATGACATGCTTGCATGAAAAAGAGTTTGCTGAAAGACTGGAAAGAGGGATGATGTATCATATAGAGAGCAGGAAGTGAAGAAACAAAGATAGCGAGATGATTGGAGACATGAATAATGTGTTATAGCCAAAGGTGACAGAAAGGTACAGATGTGTCTTAGATAGTGCACTTCTTGAGAATGCAACACATGAGCACATGTCTGAGCTCAGACTGGTCACGATCTAACCGTTAGTTATTTTCCAAAACTGTGATGAAACATTAGACATATCAGGACCCCACCTGTGTGAATGCAATAACTGATAGTCACATGACTGACTGAGCATAATAATAATAATAATAATGATAATAACGATAATGATAATAATAAT
The DNA here is from genome assembly GCA_011419295.1 of Clarias macrocephalus. Classification (NCBI taxonomy): domain Eukaryota; kingdom Metazoa; phylum Chordata; class Actinopteri; order Siluriformes; family Clariidae; genus Clarias; species Clarias macrocephalus. Next base: position 45,425 of record JAAGKR010004352.1, on the reverse strand, counting down.
AATAAAAGCACAGAAATAGGGAAATCCCGAAAGATTGTAATCTCTACATCTCTAAAATCTTGGCCTTCTTTTGCCTTTTTTCCCACCATGAGTGCTTGCTTCAGCTTTATCCTCCAAGACAGAGCCAAAATTCACACACTCACACAAAGTTTCTAAGCCTTTTGAAATTCTTCTCTCTCACATTTATCTGACATAACAAAGCAATGTTTTATCCCACAATGAGGCCCATAACTCATGTGCATGTTTTTGTTTTAATTTCTTGAGTGAAGAAAAGGTTCTGCAGAAATTCATTCAAATCTCTATTTTCTCAACATCAAGTTTTTCTACAGTAATAATACAATAATAAACACAGTTTATTTAGTAGTGCAATATAAAAGCATCCACCAGCCATGCACGGTTGAGGCATCATCAGGATTTGAGCCTGTGATCATTTGATGATATTACAGTTGAGCATGAGAGCAAACTTGTCCATGCCTTTTGGTGTAGAAGGAGCATTCAGTCTTTCCTAAGTCAATCACAAAAACTCTAGTTTTGGAATGTTTGTGAGCTCATGCATGCAGTAAGGGCAGATAGTGCGATCTTCCTGTACGCTATGTCGCCTTGTGATGCAGCATGAGCAACAGTTTAGCTGGCTTTGGACATGTTTAAAAGGAAGCATGTCTCAAAGGAAGCAGTTTACCCTGTATTTCCTGATTAGTAGTTGATATGTGATCGAGCCCAGCTGGCTCCTGGGTGGGAACGAGTCGAGACCAAACTGAGGAGAAAAATTGCTAATAATTTAAAGAATAAGCATTCCTCCTTATAGCTAGGCGTTTTCTGCTTCCTACAATGTAACCTTTTATATAAGGAAACACTTTGCAACAAAGGACCAATATAAACATCTGTCAAAACAACTGATGGCAGGAATCACCTTTTATTCTAATCAATTGATAAACAGTTCATGTCTATTAACAAGAGATAAGCTTTTGCTTCTTAGTGGTGTGTGATTTTTAAACTTTTTCCAAAGCCATGGACCCTGAACTGGTTGTTCACATTAAAAGGCACAACTCCTCTCAAATCATCTTGAAATGTTGGCTCTTTATCACCAATTATTTATTTATTTATTTATTATTTATTTATTCTTACATTATGGCATCAAATTTGCAGACAACAAAATGAAACTTAATCTACAAACAGAAATCTACCAAAAGGGTAGAAAAAAGTTTTTTTTTTTTTTTTTTTTTTTCCTTCTGGGAAAATTCGTCCATTTCTGAGCTAACGTCTCTAGCCAAGTAGCCAGTCTCTGGTCAGACGATTTGATTGGCTTATGATTGGTTGAAACTGTGAGCTCCTCTAGGAGCTTTGATGTTTCATGCTTAGAAAACTGGAGCCACTGAACTACATTTGTTTATCTGTTGTGATACTTGGATGGCTGAACACTTTGTGGATGATCCCTTGATCACACTTGCTTTAAAGGTTCTCCAAAAAGGGATAACGTAAGAACGATTAGGTAATCATGACTGAACCTTGTATATATTGTCTTATCACGGACTGACCCCCACTGACCAAATGGTTCTTCGGATTTTTCATTGTTGGTTCATTTCCAATAGTGATGCTTAAGGAACACTAGCTGTCTGGATTGGACAGGAAGTTTATCCCTGATTTCTAGTCAAGCATCGCTAGGACATTTTGACTAAAGAGCTCTCCCTTTTAGTCATCTGGGACTAAAATATCTATCACTAACCTATCTATGAGCAATATAGTAAACCATAACACAAAAACATTTCATTTCAGGCATAAAAAAAACTAGTAAAGCAGGTTTAGATATGCTCATGTTTTGATCAAAGATTTTAATTTTTTTTTGCATTTGAGCTCAAACAGAAAGACATTTTTGATAAACACATTTAACGAGAAATAGTTCCCAAACAGACAGAGGAAAATGTAGCTACGTAATGATTGAGAGCGCACATACACACAGCGCCTCATGATTTCCCTACTATCAGATCAAAGGCAGCAGTGCGCGCGCGTGCACACACACACACCCACATACACACACACACATTCGCGCACGTGTGTGCACACACCATGTCTGTTCTGAGATGGCAGCAGAAAGGGGAAAACCAGAGACTTCAAAGGCTTGACGGAGAAAGTCATTTCTCCTTATCTTAATTGGCGCCCAATTTCAATAATGACCTTACACTTAGGGACCACGTCCAGGAGAGGAGAAGGACAGAGGCGGGATCTGGAGCTGATGCTGACACATCGATGCCACGTTCAGACCTGCTCATCAATGCTTTTGCGGCCATAGGATTGGATGGATGATGGATGACGTCATGATGCAGATTGCATAGAGCGTGCAATTTGGAGGAACATGAAAGCGGCTTTCTGATCCACTGTATACCACACACACATGCACAGACACACACACACACACACATAAACGCACACATGGAGAGATGGGTCAAAGATAAAAAAAGTTTTCATTGGAAAAAAACAAGAGTTTTGTAGACATAACACATGGATTTGCTGTTTACTTATAAAAACATTGTAATCATCATCATCATCATCATCATCATCATCATCATCATCATCATCACCATTATTATTTGGTCACTGGTATCCAGCTACCCACCTTTGTTGCTCCCAGTGGTAACTGCACTAAACAGCTGATTATGGCACACTAACCACTACACTATTGCCACTTTCAGTCTATATTGCACTGTTTCATCCTCTGCACATCTTCACACCATCCATAATTTATATTCATCATCGTACTACTGTATATTGCACCATATTTATTCTGTATATACTGTACCATACAGAAACTCATACATGTACATCTGTATACCATGTTATTTGTGTGTGTGATCTTCTTGACATGTGCTGGCCACTGCACAGTGTTTACACAGATATAATGTGCATGTTACTATATAAACCAAATGCTTATTACCTACTGCTTAATCACTCTCACCCCTGTACAAATGGACCCGGATCCTCATGTACCACATTTCTGTTCATGTGCAAAATAGGTCATGTATGCATTTATGGTTAGAGGCTTTGTGCATGTTCTTGACAATAAAGTTGAGCCTAATCTAGTTTAATCTAATCTAGTAAATATTTTAAACATAAAAAAAAAAATTTTTACGCCGGTTTCCCTCCACGGTCCAAAGACAAGCAGATTAGTCTTTTTGGTGTTCCCAAATTGCCTATAGTGTGTGAGTTTGTGCTCTGCAATAGAATGGCACCCGCCTTGTGCCCTAAGTCTCCAATGATAGGCTCCAGGCCCCCCTGTGACCCTGTATACGGAATAGACATTGAGACAATATACCAGTGACTATAAGTGTAGTGTAGATCATTTCAGTATATATCTGACAATAAAAAATAAAAATAATAACTAATAAAAGGGATTCCAAATGTAATATAAAGCCTACACTCTGCTATCTACACATGTTTGATTCTAGCATGTCGACATTGCATTTCTACTACCTACAACCACAGACCTGGAGTGTCATGAGGCGGGAAGTTCTTCATCTCGGTCAGGCATAAAAATCACAGCACTTTAAGCACTCTGACCTTTTGACACAGCCCATTTGGATTGACTGGAGCAGTCCTTGAAACCATGCTAGCTAACAGCTACTACTGCCAAGAACAACAAACAGCCCCATCTCACTTAAAGAAGCATTCTGTTTCTGCTCCGTCCTGTTACACACGCGCTGTTTTGCTTTCAGGGTGGCTGTTTTCTTTTGAGGACCTCACTTTTCCATGGAATTGTTCACTTATTAATACAGACCGGTGTATGGTATCACTTTATAATGTATGATATAAAATAAAATAAAAAAAGATGAAGTGATGACAAACAGACATGGAATTGTTGTAAGACCTCAAACAATCAGGTTTGCATGCAGCATTTAAATGTATATTTGTTACCATGTTCATTTTTTCCACTTACACAGACCCCATGGGAATGTGGGGGAAAAGGCAGTTCTACACATTCGGGCTGGGTGATCTGATAATGTCAGTGGATGAGGTGGATTATATTACAATTTTGTTTATGTTTATGTTAGAAAGAGTGGAATACTATGGTAACAATGTTAAAATTAGATTTTGTAATGAATGTGTATAAAAAAAAAATAAATAAATATTTTTTTGCATACATGATATCTTAATCAAACATATGTAAATATGTATTTTCAGAATTCATTTTTATTTATATTTAAAAATTAATGTTTCAAAAATTTCTTCATAATAAGCGTATTCATCACAACGAACATTTTTTTGCTATTAGTATTTTAACAATTATTGACACATGATCTGGAGAAATATTCAACAGGTAAATATTTAACAACAGGTATTGTCCAGCATTGCTGCATTCTCAAATCTGATTAATCAAAAGGCCTTGATTCATTTCCTATAACAGTAATTTTGACACAAATTATTTTTATGAGTGCATAACTCTAGTACGTTATAGTTTATATAGTAACAATTTGTCCAGGTGTATGCTGCTTATAGTCTACAGCTTATCATAATAATAATAATAATAATAATAGCTATTATTATTATTATTATTATTATTATTATTATTATTATTATTATTATTATTATAAACATTACAGTTTGTTGTTTTGTAAGGAAAAGTTTATATAATGTTTATGTAATAAGTCTCCAGTATTAGTGCTATGTAGCATTCAGATGGGTTTCCAGGTGCAGGAATTTACACTTTTACATTATTTCTAGCTTTACAGAAACTATCTTGTTTTGCAGATAGATTAAAAAATTTAGTTACTACAAAGGGATAAAAAAAAAAGATATTGTTGAAAAATCCTTGACAAATTATTGTAAAAGAGTAATAGAGAATTCAGACCCATGTTATTGCATGAAGGTACAGTAACGGTGATTACGTATGTTCCTGAGCTGCGCGGCACTTTTACTTTTGCACTTCTACTCCTTACACAATAAAGCAGAAGTGAGATGCGGAGTGCGGTGTGTTGATAGGGCTCGGGCTCACTCAGTTTACAATGCTGTCAAACACATTTCCCGCCCTCTCAGCCGAGCAGACTTCTCTCTCTCCCTCTCAGTCTCTCCATTCAAAATGTGAAGTGCAAATGCCATCAGATAGGCATTTCCTCTTCTGCTGCAGCAATCTGTGCGAGCCACTGGCTGCAACATTCTTATCTTATCAGCACCGAGGATCTCAAGTCCTGTCGTGCCCAAACAGGGAAAGAAAGGCTAGTAAAGAAAGTGATTTCTGCCCTTCCACTACAACACACACACACACACACACACACACACACACACACACACACACACACACACACACACACACACACACACACACACACACACACACACTCTCATACTCCCCCAGACATAAATACACTCACATGCTGTAAAACTAAAAAAAAAAAAAAAAACAAGATTTGCATGCATGCTTGCAACATCTGATGTAACAACAGACTTGTTTGCTTCTTACATTACGTTATGCGGTTACAGGATATAGACCAGTACACAATAACCCTTTTATTCTTATATAAACCCTGACCACCCCGCTTAGCCCTCTCACACACACATACTCATATCTACCTACCACTTCACTTCCTTATCTTCTGCGCATAACATCGATATTTTTTTGATAGCGTTCCATATGGATATAATCCTTACAAATTGCTCATGTTACTTTCTATGCAGCAAATTTTAAATGGTTCCATGGGGTTCACTTATTTTACTGTTCTGAAGGAAAACTTCTACTGGCCTACATTTTGGTGCATTTACTATGAACACATCTAACATTAGCTAAGTAGAGCTGCCAGTACATTGAATGATTTTTACACCAAATAATATCCTTCCAGTGTGACGGAAAGTGAGGACCGGTGAAATAATCACGTCTATGACTTGGAGGAAAGGGGAAGGGCTTCCTGGTGAGTCCTCAGACCCTGACAGAATTATCAAGTGGATATATATATATATATTTTCATTGAGTCATTTTTATCTGCTTGGGGATCACTGGTGCATATTCCATTGGTGTTTGTGAACCCTCTGCCTTGAAGCCCCGCCCCTTCCTACATCTCATAGTAGAATAAATATGTCTATGTTTTGGGGACAGTGTACAGATAATTAAAACAACAACAAAAAAAAAGTATTGACTGCACCATACTATATGTAGTGTGAGTTAACTTAGATACAAGAATCAGAGATCAAGATCAAGATTCCTGGTACTTTTGTTAAATAATAACTGCACAACTTCCTGCTTCTAATCACAAAAGACTTTGGAGTGTATTCTTTTAATCCACTAAAACACCACAATTTCAAACAGGCCAGTAATTTTTGAGCAGTAGTGAACAAAATACGTCTTTAAACGCAATAAAACCAAACATATCAGAATGATTACTACAGTATATCGCACATCATGGTGGCACGATAGCTTAGCGTTTAGCACTGTCACCTTGCACCTTGCGTGTTCTTCTCATGTTTGGTGGGTGTCTTTCATGTGCCTGTAGTGTGAGAATCATGTGTTAATGTTGATTGGAGGTCCTACCATGGTTGTAAAAATGGGAATAAATGAAACGGTCAACATTGGCCTCCATGGTCCCTAGTTGTACTACAGAGGTTCCTAGATGGATGGATGGATGGATGGATGGATGGATGGATGGATGGATGGATGGATGGAATATCATATACCGACAGTCAATAGAAACTTTCAGGTATAAATGTACGAGTGTTTCTATTTGTACTGGGGTTTGAAATGACCCTTGTGGATTTGCTGATATCTTGCTGTTTGGGTAGTTCAGACAATGTTGAGTTGTCATGGTTTCACAGTTCATTGCACACGGGATGGTCTCTTTTCAAATGTGGCCCAAACACCCATGGTGCAATACTCAATGCGTACATGAATAATTTGAGGATTGGTTTTGGAGGCCTATATAAGGGCCCGATAAAGACCACCATTATTAGTCCAGTGAACGTCATCATGCCATGTCTATCACGTGTACAGCGTCTCCGGGCACTGGGTATGGTGGAAGCCGGCTTGAGCTACAGCGATATCGCGGGACGTATGGGTTGTACCGTGGCCTGCCTATTCTCCGTCTTGTCAGGAGTATGCGCCAAAGGATGGCCGCCTGCATCAATGCACATGGGGGCCACACCCGCTATTGACTGTTGTGAATTTGGCTTCTAAAATAAAACTTATGTTAAAAAGTATGGCCTCAAAGTTTTCATTGACTGTCAGTGTACATTAAGCTGCATGCACTGGTTGTTAAATGGATATGTGGTGCATTTTGGTAATCATATAAGGCACTATATGGGACAATGCTACACAGTAGGATCATCCTAAATTCAAACCAGGCACCAAGATCACTGAAAACTCCAGGCTCCAGGTGCCAGGGCAGGGGTAGCTAGCTAGTTACAGTGTTGGCCTACTGCTTGGACGGTCCAATGCTCAAACCAAAGTGCCAACTCGTGTACCCTTGTTGGGCCCTGGAGCACTGCCCTTAACCCACAATTGCTCAGTTATATAATGGTATAAAATAAAATATAGGTTGTCAAATACCGCAACTAATTGTCTTCCAAAATGGCTTTCTATATGACATCATGTATGGTACACCATTAATGCCACATGGTATAGCGTTGCCTCACTTATGAAGTCCAGAGTTCTGACCTGGGCGTGAGTAATTTATCGTGCAATAGTTTCACCTGGGTTTCCTCTGGGTTCTCCTCTCACCTCCCAGAAACATGTCAGGATGTGGACCGGCTAAGTAAATTGCCCCTAGGTGTGAATGAGCATGTGAATGATCATGTGTCAGAGTGTGTGGCCTGGCATCCCATCCAGGGTGTATTCCTGCTTCACGCCCAGGTTTCTGACCCTGTCCAGGATAAAGCTTTTATGAAAACCATTTGAGTGGTTGGCCCTGTTTCAAACCATTATATAGAAAGGAGGAAACCATTGAAGATGTAGCTGTACCTTCGTGTTTGTGTCTGAGTGAGTGAGTGAGAAGGTGAGTGAGTAAGAGCAGTCTTTCTGAACGGTACTGTTCACCGACATTTTTATTTTTTTTTTTTTTTTGAAAAGCAGGAAATGACTTCAAACATAATGAAACCAAAAGTTTGAAAGTATTAGAATGATTATGTCACATATGGAGGCAAGACAGGAGCCAAGTGTAGAGGTGGTAGTGGAGTGCATGGACGTGAAAACTAGGAACTATGGTTAGGAACTGGCAACTGTGACAAAACAATAAGGCGACATGAACAAAGAGTCAAGCAGGGAACAGAACAGAAACACAAATAGAACAGCAAAAGCCAAACAGATGCGAGACAAAGGAACAAAGCGCTATTTATAGACAACCTAATCAACTTAACGAGGTTCAGGTGAATGTTGCTACAATCAGGAACATGCTGCAATATGAATGTCTCACAAATAACAAGTCAAAAAGGGCAAATCAAAAGACAGGGCGGCCATGACGGATGACTATCCTGAGCGTTAAACAGCAAAGATTTTGGAAGAATTTCTAAGGAAGAATGTGTCAGACTTCTTGGAATATCCGCACAAGTTTGACCCACAGCCTTGATGATTACGGTTACCAGGGGCACGATAAAAACACACGAAGTCATAGAAGTGTTAAAAATCACTTTTAGTACTTTATGCTAAGACACCTACAGACAAGGTGAATAACGCTATGTATATGGGTAGCACAAAACGTATACAGTGTGTGTGTGTGTGTGTGTGTGTGTGTGTGTGTGTGTGTGTGTGTGTGTGGTGGCTGATATTGCCAGGCCGTCGTGTTTCCCCTCCTCCTATTGTTCTACAGAGTTGGCAGGGCGAAGAGGGTAAGTGGGCGGAGCCTAGCACGATGATGGACAAGCTGCCTGATCGGCCTCGGTTTCCTGTGCAGACTCTGGGCAGCTCACACTGTTTTACTTCCAATGCTCTTATTGTTCCTGACACTCAGACACACACACACACACACACACACAAACTTGGAATTATGGGTTTCTAAGGAAGCTTGGCACTGAATGATTGGAGGAAGCAAGCGTTGGGTGCACACACATAGTGAGAAAGGGATCCTACATACTGTACATTCCTGTAGACACACACTCTCTTCCTCATGTTATCTTGTTTCTTGTTTTTTTTTTTGCTTTTTTTAATTTTTATTTTATTTTATTTTTTTTTGCTTGGTTTCTAATCATGGATCAAACCCCTAGTTATTATTTTTTTTTATAATATATTGACATTTTTTTAAATGCACATTTGTTATTTAGTATCGTTATAAACGTGAACAAATAAAAATGAAAGTAATAAAGGAGGTGGCGATAGGATTAATTGCTCAGTCAAGATAACTAGCTGGAGTACAAGGTGGAGGGGCACGAGGAGGAAAATCTATTTGCTGGGTCAAAGTATAATTAACCTCGCTAACCTTCCACTCCTCTGGTCCATACACAGTCTCTCTCTCGTTCTCTCTCTCTCACACACACACAGGATATCACATGTGCGCATACACACTTCTCACACATGCACCCAACAAAACTAAATTCACGTACATTCTATTAAAATTATGGCACGTTACTGGACATATATTACAATCAAAGTGAAAAGAGTCTGAGAACATACAGTAAAGTTGTTTTATGGTTGCTTCAGAACATTACATGTAACTGTAAATGGATTAAAAACAACAACAACAAAAAATGCACGTAGCACTGCTGAGGTATATTGCGTTTGTATAAGAGAAATAAAACACATCTGGGAAAGTAACTTAGCTTCATTTGCGGGTTGCATCACATCACTCCAGTGTTTTCATTATCTTCGTCCTACAGCACATAAAGAGTTCTATTCCTTTCTTTCTTTCTTTTTTTTTCATTTTTTTTTAAGTGGAACGTCTCAGTCTGGATGCTTTACTGGTTTGACTGCACCCACACACTCTTTTCGTCCCAGTCAAGTCAGTCCGACTGAGCATTCCAACGTCGGCTTCCATTACACGACAGGAAATCTAAGTCCAATCATCCAATACAAAGTGAGGGTCAAGATACCCTGTGAAAACAAACAACGCGCCAGGTTTGTTGATTTAATGCATTCGCACGTTCGATTGCTGGGAGAAGCGGCACCTCTGCCAAGAAAACCAATGGCACATTCCAGCCTTTACTCCCTTTACCTATCTGTGCGTAATAACGATTAGATTGAAGTCGAGTTACAAAATAAACACGCGCAACCTGAAACAGCAGGCTATTTTCGGTAGGCGGCTTCGGGAGATATTTTTCGGGAAGAATGTGAGGAGCAACTTCGGTGGCGGAGTCGGCTTCTTAAAGCCAGAGCCGCATAAAATCCGGCTTAGATTTTAGAAAAAGGCATTCAAGCACAGGTTAAACAATTAAAATAGAGCGGAGAGGTTCTCAAAGTGGGGTCTGATGAACTCCAGGAGTCCATTAAGGTTAGCTGAATTTTCATTTCCATTTTCAACCAGGTCAACATTCTGTTCTTGATCTCCAGGCATTTAAGAAAGAATGATATTCGTCGGTGGCGGCACAAGTGGCTTAGTGGTTAACATTGTCTCCTTGCACCTCCAGGGTCCAGGTTTGATTCCTGCCTCGGGTTTGTGATCATAGCGTTTGCATGTTCTCCCTGCGCTTGCTGGGTTTCCTCCCACAGTCCAAAGGCACTCAGATTAGGGTCATTGGCAGTCCCTAATTGCCTGTAGTGTGTGAATGAGTGTGTGTATGTATGCTCTGCATCCAGGATGTACCCTCACCTTGTTCTCCAAGTTTCCAGGGATTGGTTCCAGGCCCCCCTCGACCCTGTATACAGTATAAAGTGGTATAGCCAATGATTGAAAGGTGTCTGTCAATCACTTCATTATATGGCAGAATAACTGAGCAGTCTAAAGTGCATTCAGGTCACAGTCCTTCCTGGAGGTGTGGGTTTGTATCCCACTTCTGACACAAGCTCCACTTTTGGGCAGTAGCTCAGTGGGTAAGGTTTTGGGATACCCAGGTTCAAACCCCACCACCAGGTTGCTGTTGTCGGGCCCTTCAGCAAGGCCCTTAACCCTCAACTGGTTACATGTTTAATGAGATAAAATGGAATTCGTTTTGGATAAGGGTGATGAATAAAGACAAAAAAAATTTTTTTTTTTTTGCAACTCTTATAAAAAGTTCCATGTCACTAAAACATGTTTGGGATTTAAAGATAAGTTGGTTTCTCATAGGAGTAATGCCAGTCATTGCTGATATATGATGATGATGATGATGATGATGATGAGGATGATGATGATGATGATGATATCTCCCTCTCCCCTCTGTGAGTGTTAGTTATTAGCTGGTACTGGATTTACTAACAATATGGGGAAGTCCAGTTCATTACTTATTTGATGACATTAACAAAGAGAGAGAGAGAGAGAGAGAGAGAGAGAGAGAGAGAGAGAGAGAGAGAGACTGACTACCATTTCACACCAGTCACTGAACACGGAAAAAAATCATAACATCCTGACAGGAAGATCTTGTGGAAAGTAATCAGATAGGCTTTGATGAGAGACTGCGCTCCCATTTCGGACCGACTCCAAGCCTCCATACGCCGTGTGCTCCCTGACCCCGTTGTCCATCACCTCACTCATTTTTACATCATATTTTTCCTCTGACTCTGCGCTTGTTCGGACGTAGCGTGCGGCCGTAGATAAGGACAGGAAGAAGAGCTTAAACCAGAGATAAAAAAGCAAGGGTTGCACATTAAAAAGAGATTTTCATTTTGGTTAAACATTGGATACAGAAACTGGGATCTCATTTCAAACATTATTATTATTATTACTATTATTATTATTACTACTATAAATATGAAGTCAAGCACACAAAACTCAACTATCATGAAGCTGAAAAGTTTCCTTTCTATTTAGATTTTGCGTAACAAGATTGTTCTTTCAGGGAGCACAGCAGTATAGTTGATACCAAGAATTCTTTTCCAGAAATTTGGAGGAACATTGAACATGGTCCTTGGAAAAGAAATATTCCATATATTTCGCAGTGATGAAATAATGTGGTCATGTGGTCATAGGGGTGAGTGAATGTTGTGGGATTAAAATTGACATTTTCTCAGAAACCATAATAGACAACTTGTGGAAATACCGCTGATGAAATTTTGGTGAATGAAAGCGTAAAAACCAATTTCCCTTAACAGAAGACATTAAGCACAGTATGGTGATGAGACACTTTTTAGAAGTGTTTTAACATCTTAAAAAAGGCATATGACAATCCTGGCCCGAGGTGAATCCCGATCCCAGCCGAGGTTGAACATTCAACGAGTGGATTCCCTGATTCTTGAAAGAAAAAGATGGATGAAGTCATGTGGGAGAGACACATCTGTCCGTGGGAACTGTGCACACAATCATTCGCCAACACTGATTGCACAGTACATGAAACTTAGCTGAGAGTTATTGCCGCATCCCCTGTACGGTCGGTCCTGGCCTCGCTCCAAGCCATTTCCACATGAAAGGAGTTCCTGGGAGGCCGGCGTCTCAGACCTGAAGCAGGCAGTCCGATCAAATAACCTTGAAGTGACCAAGAAGTAGTGAACCTCTGTGATAAGTGCGTTAATGTAGCAGGGGATTATACAGAGGAATTAAGAAAGTCAAAAGTCCCATTTTGACTTGAACATCCCTCATATATGAATGTACTCCGCATAATCTGATCTGTTCAGTGCTTCAAGATTGAGATTGGAATATGTAAAGTGAGCATATCGTTGATGGTGATTTGTTGTTTTATTGTCATATTGGCTGTTGTCAAGGAAACCAACAGCCATTTTCTTTACTTTATACCGTTTGCATTTGTTTTAAAATGTCTGCGTTAACATAAAAATGGGACAAAATGGACATTAAATCTACACAAGATTAGTTCTACACTGAGAGTGTTCTAGCGAGTGTTCTTCCTGCACATAAACACATTACACCCAAATCGCAGCCTTAAAAATAATAATAATATTGTTGCTCCATCACTTCTTTCCTGCTTTGCTGCTCGTTCACTAATTCACTCCGTGACATGTCAGGTCCTGATGAACGACCCACGGGGCTGCTTATCGTCTGAGCTGTCAAACCTGACTTATAAAACATGACAAAGGAGATGACGATGTTTTTCCTCCTAAAAGCATTTGGTTTGGGTTTTCCTGCCGCACCGAGGCTGCCTCGATTCCACAGCCTGAGCTCGCTGCCCTTTCTCTCTGAGCGCATTGTCTTATCTCAGGAGGGCACAGAGCTCGGGCAAGCTTCCTATTTTCACACCCTGAAAGCACTTAGTCTCTGCCGACCGTGACGGAGAAGGACGCACGGGGTGAAATCGAAGCGGAAATTCACTTTCTCAGCCTCGCTCACCTGAGAGAGAGAGAGAGAGAGAGAGAGAGAGAGAGAGAAAAGCACCAGCCTGGGGCCTGTCAATCCTTCTATTGTTCTCGTTTCTATTGGTTCCTTGTTTGCACAATGGACAATTCATAAGAAGTAAAGAATATGGAATAAAATGAAATAACAATTTTGAGAAAAATGAGACAAAATATTGGACACAAATACGCAGCTGCATTTGTGATCTCAAATTTCTCTCATGAATTATTTTGAATCATCTACCCAAAAAATGCCCCTCAGTGTCTTTCCTTTATCTACTTTTAGCTTCTCTTCAAAAAAAACATTAAGCAAATAATCTACGGTTTGGGCCAGAAAGAAATCGGCCACATCATTTCTTTTTCTTTGCAGCAACCCATAGTGGTGCTGTTGTACTTGCTGTCACCGTGATCCAAAACACTCCACCTTCAGCTATTTTTAAAGAGCAAATAGATGTCAAAAAATGAAAACTGATATGTCGATACCCGGCCGCCGCGCCCATACAACTCTGTGTATATTAGGAGAGAAAATTGATCATGATGTTAACAATCGGAGATTGCAGATAAACCATTAATCATGACATGTACCTGCAGTCAGCATCAACAGTAACTGCTTCAGGTGCATAGGCAGGATCCGACAGGGGTAACTGAATCATGGGTTCTCCTCGAGCGGTGATGATTGTTTCCCAAAAGCCACAAATTGTCAGCGTGTCAAACTGAGCTTGGCATGCCGTCCAGTGTTTACGCTGACAAGATTCTACAAGCTCCTCCGAGGCAATTAGCCAAAAAAAAAAAAAAAAAAAAAAAGGTTTTACTGGCGTATTATATTTCAGCCAATACAGCAGAATGTACGAGACCGACATTTACAGTCAAGGGCTAAATGAGGTAAGGGCTCGTCGGCGTTCCCTGGGAGATGATGCACTCGGCACTGGTTGACTTAACAGAGATAAAACCGTTGACACAAATCAGCTCTGCAAGTGCTTTTCTTGCAGCCGTGCTGTGTAATTAATATGTCGACACACACACTGCTAGACGATTAGCGAAGAGATACACCACATAAAACGCATGTTGTTTTCCCTATATCCAACTAGGCATTGTCATTAAAAAAAAAAAAAAAATTAGTCATTAGACAAGCCATACAGCTTCACCTCACTTTTTTCTTAGTGTTGCAATCGTACTATGAAGAGACATTTGCAGGTGTCTAAACTTGCATAGTGCAACAACAAATTGATGTGATGTCTAAGAATGTTTAAGAGAAGAATGTTTTAATCAGCTAAGGGAGGATAATCGGTCATGCTGTCTGGGTAGAAGAAAATTGATTACTCTCTCCTGTCAATCACATGGCTGACGCAATCTGCGAGCTTGTGTATGTGGAAGAGGGCAGATAGCATATTCCTGTCTGTAGAGTCCTTAGTATTAGTGCTTTGTAGTAGCCAAAAGTAAAACTTTTTGCTAAGTTGAATTTTTTTTTTTCTGCTCTATTAAAGGAATTGAAGCAATGAGTGTTTAACTGAACATGTGTCATAGCAGGAACTAACTTGTGCCGTAAAAAGTACACCTAACACTTTTATCATGTTTTAATATACAGAGTGTTTTATTGAACTTATGCGCCGCATTTCCAACATTTCCAATTTTATTCATTAAAGTAATACATTTAGTTTCCACATTTTTTCCCAACTTGTAGCCATTTGCTTTCTTGCTATCATTAAAATAACTCATTGTTCTTAAGCTTAAAACACCGTTAAAAACCCTTAAAAGCAACACAGCACTGGTCAATGACAAATGTAAAAAAAACAACAAAAAACAACAACAACAACAACAACACAACAACAACAACAACAACAAGAACACATCCTGCCAATGTGTGTAAACGGTGGAAGCTTCAGACATCAAATTGTGCATTTGGGTTTCGGCTATACCAATGTTATCATTACTTTTAAAATGCATAATTATACCACTATGAGAATATGAGAGTGACGTTGAAAAAATTTAGAAAATGTCTCAAAATGTGCACATTATTATTTTTGGTCATAAAACAAATTCTCTGGTTTGAAAGGGCTGCACAAAACGACCCAGTGTCCAAATGGAGTGACAAACATAATGGATATAAATTTCAACTCGTTGTTGGGAAAATACCATTTTGGCTGTCTGTGGTAAGATCAACTGGGCGACGGGAGGAAACCACCCAAATTAGCAACACACCACTGATCTGCTCTCGCTCCTGGACGTAAATAGAAAGTGTGCTATAACGCCACACCATCATCAGGAACATCTAGTATGAGGTAAGCAAAGTGTGTGGGAAAAAAAAAGGCAGCGGATTAAGACCTCACACTGACTCATCCATCTTTCCTCCTTTCTCTCTTCCTGCCTCGCTTTCTCCCCATCAGCCAGATTGTGGTGAAACCAGACTCACTGATGACCTACGAAACAGATTTATGGCAACCTCTGAGTGTTAAATCAAAGTGATGTAAATCAACATGGTGTTCCGGTTGCACCAAAGACAAAAATACCCGGGTTATCAACTGAAATGGGTTAGTCATAGTAATTCGCACTAAGAGAACAAGCATGTATGGAATTCGCGAGAGATGAAATGATTTAGCGGCTATGATAATAATCGTATAAAAGGCTATGCTTAGCCAATGGTGACCTGACATTGACTTCATCTCAATAAATATCTCAACCCATAGTGGAACAGGAAATAGAAGAACCTTAAGTCAAACTATGTTCCGTATATGGCAGCTGCAGATTAATCTCTCATCATCTTTCTCTGTAGTGTCACATTCATCAGCCTGAACAGGTAAAACTGGTGTTAGCGGAGTCCCTGCCACCTCCACCTCCACCTCCACCTCCACCCACCCCTGACACCCGGAGGAACTGCTATGTATTTATATGCAGTCATCCTGTTTTTAAAGAGCTCACAGGAACTGATGCTACATCTGGAACATGGACACTATAGCAGACTCTGCGATAAAGAAATGAATGGTGAGCTGTGTGTGGCTTTTTGCTAGATAAGTGGAAATAAAACACTTCTCCAGCCGCTACACTGTCTCCTGTCCACATTCATAACAGGTCTAGACACAAAGGGTTCAGCTAGAGTTTGGGGTTTCATGATTCCCTTATACGTTTTTAGACGTGATAGACATATTTTGTTGCACGAGAGGCCAAACTACAATCAAAGATCGGCATAGGCCTGAGATGAGCTCGCGGGAATGTTTAAACCAAAGGCTAATTAATCATTCCTTGGGGCTAGTCAGGATAAGATAACAAGACATTTACACTGTGATTAAGGAATGCCGAAATGGAGGCTCACGCCAACGCTCTACAGGAGGCTGGCCATGCACTAGCCAGCGACCCAGTGCTAATGGCAGCAGCAGGGGATTGTGGTCCAGAATCCAGGTCAGGACAGACTCCATGCTAAGCAGCAGTGGCAGGGTCCCAAACCTCGCCCGCCGTTTTGGGCAGCACACCATACGAGCTTCCAGTAAAGCACACATGTCAGCCTGAGGTCAAATGCTTCGCCGCTTCAGACTTGCGTCAGCACTGCTGGCAAAGGCGAGGCTTCGCCGCACATTCCTGGGCATGTGTGTGTTTTTCTGGCCCGGCACACCCGCTGACTTTTGCAGTCTGTCTAAAGTTGGACGATTGGAGAAAAGGAAGAGATGTTCTGCTCATAAATCTACAAGAACACAGTGGCATGGCCAGGGTGTTTTGAGAATTGTCAAATCAAGTAGTTGCAATTGATTAATTAAACGCTTGGCCCTGTGGGAAAAAGCAACAGAACTTGATTGGTCTGATTGGTCAGATGGGGATGGTGTAATAAAATGAAAACCACTTGGCAATGTCCTGGTTTTTGAAAGAAAGAAAAAAAAAAGGTAACTCTTCTAAGCGTTTATTATTTTCCTATATCAGCAGTTGCATTCCTTTCAAAGATAGTTTCCACACCTATTGGTATGAATACTAATAGACATATATTTGCATTTCATACAAAATTGACAAAAATGTAGCCCTGCCACCTGACTTTGTATATTGCTGATGGACTAAAGTTCAAAGGTTGAAAATCATGTGGTGGAGGAGTGCTGGTCCTTGTCATGTCTGCTCCACTCCATCAAATGAATAGGTGACAATCTTTGATGCATAATAATAATAATAATAATAATAATAATAATAATAATAATAATAATAATAATAATAATAATAATAATGGTTTAAAAAAAGAATTTACACAATGAGTCAAGGTCAAATCATTTCCACAACACCAGCTCATTCTCTATACTGTTGATTCTCTACAGGGTCATGGAAGGCCTGGAGCTTATCCAAGGGGACTTGAGGCATTAGTTGGGGTACACCTTGGGCAGGGTGCCAGTCCATCATAGGGCACAATAATCCACACACTCTGTCATACACAACAGGCAATTTGGAAATGCCAATTAGCCCCAAATCTGCATGGCTTTGGACAGTGGAAGAAAACCAGAGCATGCAGAGGAACATGGAGAACATGTATACTCCCAGACGGACTCAAACCCTTGACCCTTGACATATGAGGCCACCTTGGCAACCCCTAGGCCAACGTGCCACCTTATTGCCGCAATAGCTTTGTCCAAAGCTTGGAGTAGCTGTTCCAATGGTCATCCTCCAATTTTGGAAAAGGAACCACAAATTCACACTGCCAAAAAAAACAAGGCAGAGGAAATCTGGATGTAGATTTAGATGTAGCTTTCCATTGAAGACAGAGATAATCGTTGTAAAGAGTAAAGAACAAAGAAAGAGTAAACAAAGTGTCTTTACAAGATTCCTGGGATGAGTACAGGACAGTTTTTCCTTCTGTACACAGTATCTACGTTACTAAGTAAGATTCTCCATTTAAACACACTTCCAGGATCTACCAAACAGGAAATTTCTCACACTTACGGTCCTTTTTTTCCCCTGCTGTGTTCATTTCCAAAATCCAAAATCTGGGAACCTTATTTTCTCAGACGTCTGACACGGAGCACAAACGTTTCCCAGGAAATTTCTGTAAAGACCTGTTAAGCTTTACTCCATCAATAATTGCATTAGAGGCGACAACATGAAACCAGCAAAACTATTGCACAAGTTAATTTATTTCCTCGAGGCACACCTCCATGATAGCAATCTACAATTTTCTGATGCCAAGACCCGAAGGTGAACGGAGCACAATAAAATGCTCTTACCAAGCTCCAGGCAACATTGCAGGATGATGTGATCTGGCATGGCGAAACGTATTACCACTGAAAGCCAGGTTTTCATATGTGTGACAGTCAGAGATAAAGATGGAGAACTCCCCGATCAACCTCAAGCCACAAAGTTGTCCATTAGCCAGCAGTTCATGCCCTCAGGCTCTTGGTGCTCCAGAAAGTATGCTAGCTGGATTACATTAGGCAGCCATATATTACCTCATATTAACTTTACATCAGACAAAATATGGCTCCTTCTTGACAACTGCTCTTGGAACGAACCTAAAAAGTAAGTGCATAAAATATGTTTTTGCTCTAATGCCCTAATAGTCATTTGAACCAAATAAAACCCCCAACTAATACTTGCAATCGTTTTTTGGAGAAATGGATGACACCGACACACCTTCCCTCCTCCGCCATTCTCACTGCTGGCACGGACGCTCGTTCACAAAGCCACACATCAATCAAGACGCATTAAGGCAACTCCTTTTTGTGCTTTCAACTTGTTGAAATGTACTCGCACTTGGCAAGCTCGCTGCCCCAACATACCTTCTGAAATATTTCTGCATCCCAGTGATGATTGTTCAAAACTGGTTGCTTTGTTCAAGAAGGCTGCAAAGGAAAAAAAAAAAAAAAAACATGAAATGCTAGTAACAGTTCTTCGGAATAAATTTTTTTTTTCCTGATACTCCAGTAAAAACAACATTTCTTTTGTCTTTAAACATTTCATGATGACATGTCAAAGCACTGGGAGGTTGTAATTCTGGCACACATTTGGTTGTTGTTAATAAATAATTACCCAATCCCACCCTCAGAGTGAATATTTAGAAATGCTGTAGGACTTCCAGGGGGGCCATCATTACCATTTCACCTCGGTCAAATCCTATTGGGTTTGGCAAAACTAAGCAGAACAATTATGATTAATACTAGACAGCTACTATCACCATACCATACGCCCAGTCACACATTTAAGGGAAAGGAAAAAAATAAACAGTGCTGGTTGCTTTAAAGTGGCTGCGTTTGCCACTTTCACTTGAAGTATCTCAAGCTCCTCAAAAGAGATTAACATTCTTTGAAGTCAGAAAAATGTCAAGTTGTTTGCAAACACTTTGAAAATTATTTATCTAAAGCTAATAAACTGTGTTCATCAGTTGCTCAGAGGTTGACGGTGTAAAGCCTTGGATCAAGATGCTGGAGGAGGAGGACTGATCATAATCATAGGCCTTGGTGAAAACTAAGTGGCCCTAAATGGGCAGCTCTTTCACTTGGAATGCATTTATCAGCATCATAAAACAAGCCAAAGCCAACAATCTGCAGGTGTGGTGAGCTAATATTGTTAACCAGCCTGCTGGAAAATTCAGACCAAAATTGTTTTGACTCATTTATGCTTATTGAAATATATGAAATATGTCAGAAATATGGTTTAACCACCTCTGACTAGCATTACCTACCGCTGACTAGCATTTACTTACTGTGACTAATGTTTACCCACGTGACTAGTGTTACCGCGTTAAAATGTGCTAAAGTTATTCTTAAAACAACAACTCAAGTTATTTATGTTGTTTTGCTGGATCAAACCATAGTATATTAAAAAAAAACATTTGTTTTTTACTTTTTTATGCTTATTGAAATATATGAAATATGTCAGAAATATGGTTTAACCACCTCTGACTAGCATTTACTTATGACTAATGTTTACCCATGTGACTAGTGTTCTACATTGCATTTCAGCATTTACTGTACCTCAATTGTCTATGGCAATGGCAAGCTTCCTCCTGTCACGAACACAAAGTGAAAAAAAAATTACCACATTAGAAATTATTTTGTAAATTTGATTTTATGTGATTTTTTTTTATATTATAGGGCTAGCATGATAGTGATGTCATTTATATATATATATATATATATATATATATATATATATATATATATATATATATATATATATATATATATATATTTTTAATATTCAATTGATTTTAGTTCTTTAAATTGAGGCTGATGTTAAAAAAAATTCTTCCATGCTGTTTCCCATTGTTTAATACTCTAAATAATAAACATCACAGACAGTTAATTACTTTGATACTGTTGTTTAACAATTAATTTCAGCTTAATTTTCCTTTTTTCAAGAAATATTCCTAATATTACACCTTACCGTGTTCACATAATTCATGGTCACTATTTATTTATTTATTTATTTATTTATTTATTTATTCACTCATTCATTGTCTATACTGCTTGTATGTGTATATATTTGTTTGGGAATGCCATCTAATCTGCATGTATTTGGACTGTGGGAGGAAACCAGAGTACCTAGAGGAAACCCACCAAGCACGGGGAGAACATGCAAACTGCACGCACACAGACCCTGAAGGTGCTAACCAATTTATTA
Organism: Clarias macrocephalus; assembly: GCA_011419295.1. Taxonomy (NCBI): domain Eukaryota; kingdom Metazoa; phylum Chordata; class Actinopteri; order Siluriformes; family Clariidae; genus Clarias; species Clarias macrocephalus. The sequence continues at coordinate 24,529 of JAAGKR010004352.1, read as the reverse complement.
AATTATTAAATTATTAATTTATTTTTATTTATACCACTACAGTCCCAAACTATTTATGCATTTATTCAGATTTAAACCTGAAGTCGACATGATCTAAACAAGGCACTGGAACACCGGTACACCTGCCCATCTCTTTGATTTTGACTTTCATATGGCTATTGGTGAAAAAATGAAAGATTTTAGGATTTTTTACACACATCAGTTTTTTTTTAGATTATAAGAAATGGGGTAATTTTATATGAACACACACACACACACACACACACACACACACACACACACACACACACACACACACATATATATATATATAACATAGTATGTTTTTGCCTTGTTGATGAGAAAAAGAATGGCCTGACAGGTTCAAGTTGAAGTGGAATTCTGTAGCTGTTGTTAATCTTTCGGCTGCTCCCATCGAGGGGTCACCACACCAGACCCAAATGTTGTAGCAAATCAGATAATTACTCTTTACAACCATGGCGGAGAGAAAATCATCTCAGTACTCTGAAGCAAATGGAGAACAAAAGAAAAGAAAAAAAACAAAAAAAAATATATGAATATTTTGTCTCTTTTTTTTTTTTAGAGGTTTAACGTCCAGTTCAAAGCTTAACTATGAACGAAAGAAGCAAAGAAAAGGAGCTAAAATAGGCTCACCCACTGCGCACAAAATCCAGCTGTCAGCTCCAGGGCTCCCAGCATCTCTCCTGTGGTCGGAGGTCATCCAGCTGTGGCACCTCCCCCCCAGTCTTCCGAGTGTAGCAGATGCAGATGTTAGAGAGGTCCGTGGTGTGGGGTCCCCGATCCCATCTGCTTCTGATTACGGCCACATCGTCCATATCTGCCCCATCAATTTAGAATAAGAAAAAGCAGGACAGGACAGCAGCATATTGCTCCATCAGTCAGTGACAGCTTTACGGTGACCCGTAGATGTTAGGTTTACAATTCAGCTTAGCATGGACACAAATGCTAACTGTTACCAAATGCTAAACGAGCTCATGTTCAACGGGTTGAGCTTGATCATAAAAAAAAAACAAAAACAAATGACGAGCAAATGCTGTCTGAAACTGGCTAAAATAAATCAAATGTACGCGCACGCACACACACACACACACACACACACACACACACACACACACACACACACACACACACACACACACACTAGCAAATATATGCAGGCTCTGGGGCTTGAAAAGCTGACTAATATGTTTTGCCAATGTTTACTTAGTTTGGAAATTATAATTTTGAAATTATAGTTGCTTGAGAAAAATCTGAACTGTAAATGCAAAGTTAAAAAAAAAAAAAAAAAATCTACAAAAATACAGATTTTGTGTGAATTAGGCCAAAGGTGAAGCATTCCAAGTAGATGCAGAAGTATTTTTACATAGTTTTATAACCTTATATTTTGTATTTTTACAAAGATGTTAAACATTCAATGCTAATCTTTTATACAGTCTGTGATTAAATGCTACCATATAATTCAAACATATTAAATTCATATTGTTTTTTTTTTTTTTTTAGCTTCCAAACTCCATAACATAATTACCTTCCCCCATGTTTTGAATCCTTCACTTGCCCCCTTATGGAGGAGGGTCATAAATCCAGCCTTGTCAAACACACATAATGACAGGCTTAATGATATACTGCACCTACATTACTAAAGTCCCCCAGGGGCTTTGGCAAACCTCTGTTCAGGTGCACATGGTGATGTATCCCTGTCTGACTATGCACGTTAAGTCAGTGGCTCTTTGGGGACCCTTGGTATCACCTTTACTGCCACATCAAGTTCACACTTAGTGTATATTTGCACAATGTCTGGAATTGCTGCCATTCTCAAATCTAATTAAAAAAATATTTATATTTGCATTTTTTAAAAAAAAAAAAGAGAAGCACTTAAATATGGTTAGAAGAAATATCTCACACCTGTAGGTAAAACCTTCATATACATAAACAGGGCATCGTTTTTTAGAAGGAAGGATCACAGCAGTGCACACTGGAATCATTCATCCCTGTGGTGACTGATTATTTTCCCAGGGTGCTCGGTGCCGGAGCAGCCTCTGCCGCGCGTCGTTCCAGCGGTTACGGCGGGATATGAGAAATCTCTCCAAACAAGCAGAACCTAGGCTTTGAGATGGAGAACCTGTTAATCGATTCTTGGCTGTGCCAGAACATAGTGGTAGAAATTTGCTTTGATAGCAAAACCATCCAGGTCAAGGCAACTTTTGTGTCTCATTCACATTGGCAAGAGTTGTTTAGTTTGCTCTGTGTTTTTCAAGAGGTACTGAATGCTGGTTAAGATGTTTATTTGCCAGAGGATATACTTTTAAAGTTTTTTCAGAATTAATAAGAAACATGCTTCCAGCATCCGTACAGAAAAGGTCACATCTTAGAAACAAGGTTATATCTAGGATGTTGAAAAGTAGGTCAATTGTGGCTTACAATTGGTACAAATCCCACCTGCTATGCAGAATGCTGCATCCCAGCCACTGGGGTTGCATGGTACACTAAGTGCCCGGTCCAAGTCCAGACAATAATGATAGGGTTGCACCAGGAAGGGCATCCGGTGTAAAACTGTGCGGTCATAATCGATCAAAACGATTCATTGTCAAGACTCCCAAAATGGCTGAAACTGTTCCATATAAGGTTCTATGTTACATTCTAGAACAGAGATTTTCCATTTTAGAAAGGCCTGGTTTATAAAGAAACCTTGAAGCATTAACTAGCATACTATTGATAGGTTATTGTAATTCATTTATGACCTATCATAACAAGTCAGGTATTGAGTTGCACAACATAGTTTTGTGCAACTTGGTATCAAAATGGAGCTTGTTGAACCAGAAATCTGAAAATATGCATAACCAAAATCATCCAAAAATCATTTAATACCTGATTTGATGTAACCGATCAAATGTTTTATTTCAAGCATGAAAGTGGGTTTTCCCTAGTACTTCAACTGAACGAACACGTTGAAAGAAATGAACTCCCAAAGAACCACCCCAAAAATGATGACAGCAGAAGAATTTTACTCCCAGTGGCAACAGGAGCAGATATGCTCGATATGAGGCTAAAGAATACATGTAAATTAGGATAGCACTGGACATTGAGCAGCACTGTTGCATTTACACTTACATTCATTTATCAATTTATTTATTTATTTATTTATTTATTTATTTATTTATTGCTTTGTTAGGTTTGGTTAGGACCATAGTGGTCATTTTTTATGAAACAAATATTCATTTATTCATATCTTGTTAAAAAGAAACAATAAGTCTAGGAGTGGGTTGGGTTGGACAAGCTTTCTGCAGGAGCAGTTATGGTTGGTCAAACTTTATAAATCAATGGACGGGATTGACCAAACTTCCTGAAAAAAATGGGACGCATTGGCCAAGATTTAGAAATAGGTCAGATTAGACATGCCTTCTGTCAGAGTATATGGTGAATATCCAAATTTCTATGTGAAGAGGCAGGATTTGATAAGGTTTTTGGGGAAGCTTTGGAATTGGTCATGCTTTCTAGTTAAGTGGCTTGAACTGGTCAAACAATCTGGGAGAGCTTGCATGATGAATCAAGTGTCTCTACATGGGCACATAGGAAGCGTGGGAGTGGGAGTATATATATATATATATATATATATATATATATATATATATATATATATATATATATATATATTGTCAAAGTCATTGTCACTGAGCTGTGGTCTTCCTCTCAACGCACACTTGTACAATTTGGTTCAATGCAAGAGAGACAAGTATCTGCCTTTTAACACCCACTTGGTTCAGAGACCCCCTGTAGGGCCAGGCAATCTCTCTTCCATACCCTCTGCTGTGACATATCAGGGGGTCTGACCTTAGCAGCCTTTCACCACCACCTGAGAACCACCACTAAACCTGTCACCACTTTCCCAATGTACGTATTGAGTCCTGCTCAAAGTTCTCCACAAATAGTTTCTAATTTCTGCGCTGTCGTGTCCTCCAAGCCTTGATGGCTTGCAAGTTTACTAATGAACAGCACCAGATGTCATTTGTCATTAAGGAGGAAGGAGTAATGGGACAAATGGGATTTTAGTCTTTTGGCAGCTCCAGGACCATGTGCCATTGCTCCTACAAAATGCAAATCTTCTTCTACTCTTAGCACTCAAACACATCCTCTAGCCATGCTGTAACCCCCCTACCAAGGCCACCTACATTGCAATAGGGAGAAGATGGTTAACAGATGCCATTTGCCTGGGATTCCCTGGGTGACGTGTAAGGAAGGTGTCTACTCTTCACCTGGTCAGGAAGTAAGGAGCTGCCTGTTGCCACATTGCTAAATAGTTTCAAATTGCCTCCCATCTGCCACTATAAATGCCACCAGGAGCTTGCGCTTCAGGCTATCATCAAGGATGTGATAAAAATTCCAAACTGGAATGCTACTGAGTGTCAAAGTCATTGGCCTAGCAAGGTCAAGATGTCTAATGATTGGCTTGTGCACTAAACTATTGTTTTATGTCTATTTATCAGGTCTGACAGACATATTTCTTCTCAAGAGTTGTTTATTCATAATGAGATGAAAATAACCTACACAACAGGAGTATTGTTAAGAACTTTGATCTCTATTTAAGGCCTCCTCCAGAGGAGGTCTCCTCTCAAACTTATCACACATTAACTTCTCAGCTAGCTGCATTAGCATATTCTCTGATAAGGCAAATTGGTTAAGGATCTAGCAGGCAAGGAGTGATGATAGAGATTGCAACCCCCCTTACCTCACCAAATTGATGGCTCTGGAATGTAAGGAACCCGGTTTGATATAAGATGACCTAATTACATTTGAAGTAAAATATGAATCTTAATCGTGGTTCACATCATTACGATTAGACTGGATTGTAAACAAAACAAAACAACAGCAACAAGAAAGCATGTTGCTATTATATATGTTCTTTGGGAAATTAGAAATATTGGCACCCTTTATGCTAATTATCTTACTGTAAAGATTTTACTGCTTTATGCAATTTTTGGTTATATACCAATTTAGTTTCTATACGTGCTAGGCATGCATGGCTACATCTTGCTAGTTATATCTATATATCTTCACAATTACAGTTGGTCAGCAAAATAACAGTTTAACAGTCGCTGAGAAATAGCCAACATTTCGAGAAATGATATAAATATAAAAAAAATATATATATATAGCTTTGCTCAGCTAGTACTTGTGGTCTGCGTTGAGGACCTTTTATTAACCTCAAGGACAAGATGTAAAAAATTAATCAAACCTGACACTTGTTGCCTTGTGCTTCTTGTTTGCGGTGGTTGCCATGACAACACAGTTGGTCAGCTGTGCAACATGTGTGCGAATGTTTTTTTAGGGGGAAGTTTAAGATAGGCAAGCTGTGGCAACCTGTGTGTGTGTGTGTGTGTGTGTGTGTGTGTGTGTGTGTGTGTGTGTGTGTGTGTGTGGTAATTAGAAGTCATTCAGCAGCACTGGGACCAAATGGAGCAATTATCTGCCCTAGTGAGTAGATAATTCTGCCCATTCATCCATCACCATCAGGGTTGTGACTTGCCACCTTCATCCAAACCCACCCCCACGTCTACACTATGAACCACACACACACACACACACTCACACACACACACACACACACACACACACACACACACACACACACACACACACACACACACACACACACACACACACACACACACACACACACACACAATATTGTTTATGAGCTAGAATGACCATGTTAATTAATGAGTACTTCTAGTAGGGGATACTGAAACACGAGTGATTAATGTTGCGCCAAGATAAGCAGGTAAATGAGCACCATTCCAGAGAACATTAAAATCCAGGAAGAATAAAACAAAAAGGTTTCTATAGCCCTGTAATGCTTCGACTATCAAATGGGGGGAGGGGGGGTCTTAATTAATTAAAGTACGCTTAAAAATTAATTAATAATTTATTAATTATTGATGAGATTACATCAACCTGTGTCTAAAAAGTCAAAGATCTGATGTCCAAAATTAGAAAATACAAATCATCATCCATCAGTATCAGTCTATCAAAAATACTATAAATTAAATCTCCATGTATCCAAAATAAGAAAAGCCTCAGAAATGTCCAAATGAATAATATATATTTATATATGCAATGACAATGCAACAAATGTGTCAGTCTCAAATTGAATAAATCTCTATTTCTAACAGAAATGATCTAAACCTCTATTTCTTAATATTTCTACACCTGGAACATGTCTGAGATGACAAAGTCATGTTTAATTAAGCAATAAATTACAAAAAAGAGTTCACACTACATCTCAAAAGACAAAATGACAGTGATGACAACATCACTTTATGGAAATCAGTATGAGTTTGTATGTGATAAATGACAAATGTCTACCGATATCTGAAACTACGTATTTTATTAAACTAAATACCTTAGAAATAACATAAACATTCATATCAGCATCAATCTCAGAAATTACAGAAAATAATTTCAGAAATAAGTCTAAAAATGTCACAATATCATAAAAAAGAAAATAAAAATGTAAAACAAATGTTTATATCAGGAATGACAAAAAAAAAAAAAAAACTCATGACGAATCTCAGTTTTCTAATGTATGTTTGTTTTAACTATTGTGTGTCCAAAAAAATTAAATGGAAAGAAAAAAAAAATCAAAAAGTCACATTACTTATGTCTAAAATGACAATAATAATTTCTGTATCCATTCAACAAAATTTTGTATCCAATTTGAAAAAATAACATTTATCTGCATAGAAAATTACAAAAGTACATCAACTATGTTTTGAATGACATAGTAACTCCCTCTTTATCCAAACCACATCTATCTGTGTCCAAAACGACAATTACATTTATATATTGAAAAATAAAATGACAAACTCACATCTATCAGTATACAGGTACATAACTATGTACCTGTATAAAAAATTGACAAAATCATATATATTTGTATACAAAAAAGGTAAATTAATAAATAAATAAAATCCATGTACCTGTATTAAAAATGACAAAATGACACACACACACACACACACATATATAACAATAACATATCATAGTATATGTGGAATGACCAATACACATCTTTCTTAAATAATATTTCAGATTTTGAAAATAATAAATCTATTTTTGAAAAAAAAAAAAAAAAAAAAAAAGGTCTCGGGTAGCAGGTCCCAGTTTTAGGCAACTATATCCTCAGATGAACAAGAACATATAACTATTTTTCACCATGTCCAAAAAAAAGGCATAAAAAATTACATATTCTAAATACTATAAAATGACATACTAATGTATTAAATATTAATGTCTTAAGTTCTAATGATTCAATAGCTTGACCCACTTCTAGCAGCAACAATTGAAGGAATCATTTCCTGTACGACTTTATCAGTCTCTCATATTGTTGTGGAGGAATTTTTGTCCATTCTTCTTTGCTTATAACATTGCTTCAGGTCGTTGAGGGTTTTGGACATGCACTCATGCACAGGTCTCGCTCTTGTGTTTCCATCACAGCATTTCAATTGGAATGAGCTCCAGACTTTGACTAGGCCATTGCAAAACCTTAATTCTTTTCTTTTCCAGCTCTTCTGATAAAGATTTACTGTTCTTCATCATAGTCTTGTTGCATGACATACAGTATCACCCAAGCTTCAGCTGTTAGACAGATGGCTTCACATTTGTCTCTAGAATACTGTGGTATACAGAGGAGTGGATGGTTGACCCAAGGACAGCAAGGTGCCTATAGCTGCAAGACAAGCCCAAATCATCACAAAATTAGGCAGAGTAGGATGCAACTTTAACATGTAATTATTTAACATGATAATTACTAATTTTAATAATGAAATAATGTCATTTGGTCGCAAAATTCGCTGTATTTCTTAATATTATTTATCTGCAATAAAATAAAAATCCAAACTGTATTACATCCATTTGTGTTCGTGTACGCGGGGCGTCGGACAAACGAGTGTCTATGTAGGCACGTAAATTTTTGAAAAGCATGTGACCTGAGGCTGAGCTCTGATTGGATCTTTTCAAATCATTCTTTGGGCGCAGCTCTGTGCGAATATTGTTTTTAAATATTTGGGCTCATGTGATTGGACCATTTTCAACGAGTCTTTTCCAGCACTTCTTATGTCAAGCGGAGCTGCTGCCTGGATGCGATGTGAGTCAGGACTTTATTTTATACTAGTAGTAATGATGCTTAATCACCTGATAAATGGCTATTTACAGGCGAGTATTAAAAGTTTAATTTTCATTTTGTTTTTTTGTTTTTTGCATCAGTCGCCACTGCTCAGTAATACTTCAGTGTTCTTTTTAGACATAAGAAGCTTTTCCCTGGCGACCCTTCCAAAAAAACTGTATTTGTTCAGTCTTCTTCTAATTGTGCTGTCATGGGCTTTAATATGTAACATGCTCAAAGAGACCTAGACTGAGACTGAGAAGGGACTGAAATGTAGCTTTTTTTTTTTCTTTTTTTTGTATTTCTCTGAGCATTGAATGATGTGACCTTGTGGTGAATGTGCATCCACTCCTGAAAGATTGATAACTGTCTTGAATGCTTACTTGTAAATAATCTTTCTTACAGTAGAACATTGAACTCCAAATTGGAAATGGTTTTGTAACGCCTTCCAAATTGGTTCTTTTTTTTTTTTTTTGGTTCAATTTATTTAACAGTTTTGTTAACATGGCAGAAAGATTATTTGTTGTTTGCCAGAGGTTGTATTTGCCTGATATTGAAAGTTACAAAATCCCACCTATTTAAAAACAAAATTACAAAATCACATCAATGTTTTTTTTCAAAGCAATAAAATCACATCTATATTCATCCAAAATTTCATAATACCTATGTTTTGTTTTTTGAAAGCCTCTTTTTCCTAATTGACAAAATCACATCTCTGTTAAAAAAAAAAAAAAATGTTCAAAAATGACAAAATTACAACGATGCTAAAATATATAGCTGTGTATAAAACTGTACATTGATGTTTCTCAGAATAAACATTACCTGCACCTTTACCAACTCTCAACTATTTGGTTCATTGTTACGCCTGCAAGACTCTTAACTTATTATCATGTCCATGTTGTATTTGCTTTTAAAACTATTTGGTAAAGCTTTACACCTTCAAGCTTCTATGTGCAATGTTGCAACATGAAGAAGTTCCCAAATCAAAGCTCTTAAGGACGCTTGAAACCTGGCTGTTGTGCGCGGCGTTTGAAAATAACGAGTAAGACTTAACGATTCCAAAAAGCTTCATTCCACTAAATGAGCTGTACATGAGCCTCAGTGACAAAAGTTTTTTTTTTTTTTTTTTTGCCCTGCAGCAAAGCCTCAGAGTTCATCTTTCATTCACATACCCACAGCCATCATGCAATGTGTTTGTCAGCATGAGAGTAAGAGAAGAGTTGCAGGGAACCATGACAGAGCTCTGCACTAATATTTTCTGCACATACAGACAGAGGAATCTTTCGACCCACTGCACCGGAGTGCCTTCCATCAGCACCTAGCGGCAGCACAGCGAGTTCAGCCCGCATAAGAGAAAACATTCATTACGAGAGAAGATTTCACCACGTGGACGCATCCTTTCAGCAGCTCCCTGATGGCCCCAAACAAAATTCCTGCAGAAGATGAGAAGCAGATAGAAAGGTTGATTCTGGGGTGAAATGAGCTGGTGCTGCTTCCCAATTTGGATTTGGTTCTATGTGGAACTCTTACTTTTAAGACTCTAAATTCTTTATAAAAATAACAATTTGGCAACAATTGTAATCTCTGATTTATTAAAGATCAAAATGTTGTACTGTACATGAATAGCTCCATCCAATAAAACAAGTTTTTTCTTACCGTATAGCAGCTACAACCAAGTTGGTCCTTCACCAGCCTTGTGATTTTTCTCTCTTTTTTTTTTTTTTAGGTTAAACGGGCAAAATTATTCCAAAAGTGACCTTCCTATAAGTGTCCTTAGTTTCACCATATTGACATATTTGTATTGTGTTTAAATTATATCAATAATAGGTTCAAACTGTGTCAGCAATTTGCTGTATGGGCCCCAGCAAACATTGTTACTATGGGAACTATAATTGATTATATCGGGTTTGAACATTTTTAACAATTTGCATCCATGTCATTTGGAAGAAGCCATTATTGTACATTTATCAACGTATATGTCTGAGCAGTTGAGGATTGAGAGCCTTGCTCAAGGTTGTAGCTTGGTGGTCCAGGAGCTTGACCCCATGTCATCCCGATCAGAAGTTAAACACCTTACCCAGTAAGCTACCCTGCCCAACGATTTGCACAAATTGACTTTGTCTTTAAAAAGATATAAAGGTTAAAATGAAAGTCCTGGGCACGGGAAGCATCTCAAACTTTTCTTACAACTTCATTTGTTTGAAATAAAAAAAACAACCCAACCTCATTGTTTCAAATTGTATGATTTCCCCTGCATCGCTATCAAATATAAAAAAAAATAATAATAAAAAAAGAAATGGTGTAGCATTATGTGCTCTTTCTCCAGAACTGAGCTTTGCCTGTGGTGGGAGGACTCCAGGATGTGCACTGACTCAGCTCTCTTGCAACAGGAAAGCTTATGCGAAACCTTCCCGGTGGGCAAGAGAGCCAAACCAAGCAGAACGCAGCGGGACAAGGACGTGGGCTGCGCACATCATGGCCGTGCAGTCACAAAGGGCCAGTTCTGTTACAACTCATCAGATTTTATCACCTTTATTATTCAAAAAGACTGGATTGTATCTGACCACTACTTCAGGGAACAGTGAAGAGTGGGAGGAAAGTTTATGGGATGGAAGGCATACTGTAATGACGGGATGATGTAATTAAGATGATAAGAGTGATGCGTGCCGCGCGCTTTAACTTTAATGTGCTTGCAATCTCGGGGGTTAATAATGATAGTGCGATTTGTATCTGTAGTATCATGTGATTCGTAAATGAGGCCGCGCATCCATTGTTTTCATTTTTACACTATGTCCATGCAGAACAGGCAACGTTTTAGACCTAAGACCCATGTGTTAAAAGTTCGCTTTGTTTCTGTAGGAAGTACTGGTTTATCTTACTCCCACTTACTCATCATCTCTACTGCTTAATCCTGTATACAGGGTTGTGGGGAGCCTCTCCCAGGAGACTTAGGGCATGAGACGAGGTACACCCTGGACAAGGTGCCAATCCATTGCAGGACACACAGATACGCATTCACACTCTACCGGCGAATTGGAAACGCCAGTTAGCCTAATCTGCATGTCTTTGGACTGGTGGAGGAAACCGGGGTACCCGATAGAAACCAACAAAGCACAGGAAGAACATGGAAACTCCATGCACACAGACGCAACGAGGGAATCAGACCTGGCCAGGAATCGAACCCGGGCCCTGGAGTTGCAAGGCACCAGTGATCACCAGTAAGCCACTGTACCGCCAGGTGTTTTTCTCCTTACTTAAAAGATAAGCATATTCGAAGACTTCATAAAGCACCGAGAAACAGAATTCAAAAACACACTCTAGTCCGAATGAACCTGAAAATTCCATCTGATTCCTTCTTTTGTTCGAGATTCAAATGCATCACAGCCACACGATAGCGGTTTCACCCCATGCTGTGTATTCTTATTGAATTGTGTAAACCTCAAACCACAAAATATATTAGGTTGATGAAATACGTGCCCTCCTGCAGTTGTACCGGTTTCGAAGAAGAGACCGACACAGAGATAGAAGGAGGGAGGGAAGGAGACAGCGCACTGACATGCCAGAATGCTTACATTTCTAGGATGAGGCACCTCGCTTTATGACTGCAATTCATCATCTCGAGCCAGGAGGTGGTAAGGTTCCCCCCTGCGCATGCTGATGAATGATACGGCAGGGCTGTGCACGTGTATGTTTGGGTGTGTGTGTGTGTGTGTGTGTCCGTTCACTGGCTAAATTCACCCATTACTCATAAGAAGGGGAAATCTTCACAGAGGTCACATGCGGGCTGATCGGACCGATCAGCGTAATAGAGAAGATGTGATGAGTAGCGTCGCTCAGCGTGCACTAGGGATGCAACCAAATGTGGATACTTTTTCAGATGAAACAAAGAGGGGGACCACTGATTTTTATTTTTTTAAAGCTTGCCAGGCAGGTTGAGACAAGAAGTGTACATCAGGTCAAACAAAGTCCCAAGGTTTATACAAAAAATATTAATTAGGATGAAACTAATGTAACTGCCTGTGGTCAAGCAAATGTTGGGAAGCTAATGTGAGTTAAAGTCAGGGGTAGCTCAGTGGGTAAGGCATTGGACTAATGATTAGAAGGTCCCAGGAAAAGGCCCTTGTTGGGCCCTTGAGCAATGCCCTCAACTGCTCAGACGTAGAATACAATAAAATGTAAGTCATTGATGGATAAGGGCACCTGACAAATGCCGTCTTGAGTTGAGACACGTTATGAACCAAAATGATGGAGCTGAAGCTGACAAAAGCTAGAATTCACACATAATGAAACTGCTGATATTTCTGCATCTGTGGAATGTGTATTTAAAGGGCACAACAGGAGTAAAAACAAAAAAGTACAAAAGAAACGAAACCCTTTTTTTTTTTTTTTTTGTACTTACAGTTTAAAGAATGTCAGCTTTGGGTTTAATTCTTTATTGGACCAAAACTTGTATCTTGCCATTTCAACCAAATTATATAAAGAAAAACAATAATAACAACAAAAATAACCCCTCTTGGTTTATCTTTTCTCAGCAACGTGTGACCGTGTGTCCGTCCAACCACTGTCTATATCACTTATCCTGTAACCTTATTGTATTGTAAGGTTGCGGCGGACATGGAGCCCGTTCCAGGTGGCGTACACATAGTTGGGACACCAACCAATTGCACACACTCACGAATAACAGACAATTTGGAAACATTAGTTACCCTACAGTGCATGTCTTTGCCAACCTCTTGAGGAAACAAGGGGTTGCAGAGAAAACTCACCAAGCACAGGATGAACATGCATAAGCAGGATTCAAACCCCTAACCCAGTGGATGCAAGGCAACAGTCCTAACCACTAAACCACCTAACTATTATCAGTGATGTGAATGTTCTTCAGAATAAAAGTCAGTGTTGAGAAGCGCTGAGAAGTTCTGCTTGGTTCATTTTTCATGCTGAGATAAGTATGATTTTACATCATGCGCTGACGAGATCATTCGGGGTTGGCACTCTTAAAAGGCACTCTTAGTTCAGGGGCTTTTTTTTTTTTCACTCATTTTTTTTCTGGTCAGTTTTTCAGGATCTATGAGGTACGGTGCCATGTAAACCTCAGGCTCATCAAGTCACACCAAAAAAATAGACAATCAGCAGTAAACAAAGTATCACTTCTTACCTGTAAGTGAGTTATACTGTAAATTGGAAATGGAAAATGTTTTTTTTTTTTTTTTTCACTTTGTAGCTTCCAAGTGCTTGAGCTAGATGAGTAAAAAAAAAAAAAAAAGAGGTAGTTTGTTAATCTTTAAACCCAGTCTCATGGATGTGACATCCTATTTGGGTCAAAGATGAGACATGTTTTGTTTGCCATTTACTGGGAAATTGTTGATGTGGATGTTTATTATATAGATTCATTCCAGTTTCACAGGATTATTGTCATGTAAAAGAAAAAAAAAACTAGATTTACAACAGTTGTACACGAACTAGTCATTACATTAAAATGCAAAAGATTATGCCGAGTATTGTGTAGGTTCCCCTTGTGTCACCAGGGCAGCTTCTTCTCTTCAGGACATGGGATGTGCTGTGTGTGATTTTATGGGCGATTGGACTGGACAGGCTGGCATGTGCTCTCTCACATGCTTAAATGAGCCTTGATTACCCCCTGATCCTGTTACCACTGTACCAGTGGTGTTAGCGTTGTGGCTAATTGGTGTATATTTAACATTATTTATATTCTTATATTATCTTAACTCCGCCATTTAGGTCGCACAAGACAGTGTAGCCTTGGCCCGAATAAATGAGGAGGGTTGCATCAGGAAGGGCATTTGGTTATTGCCAAATCAATATGCAGATCATCAAAAAGATTTCTGTACCAGATTGGTCGATGGCCGATTTAACAAAGACCGTCTCAGGTAAAGCTGGTCAGATGGGGCAGTGGTGGCTCAAAGGGCTAAAGCACTGAGTTAACCCAGCTCCAGCAGGTTGCCACTGTTGGGCCCTTGAGCAAAGTCTTAACCGTATCAGGGGATCTGATAAAGGAATTTCACTGTGCTGTAATGTATATGTGACAAATAAAGGCCAAGGATATCTGTGGAAATTGGGCTACTGTTGATTGAAGAATGAAAAGAATTGACAAGGGAAGATGGAGTGTTAGATGGAGACAAATGGTCCGCTGTGGCAACCTCTAACAGGAGGAAGAAGAAGAATACATCATTATACAATCTAACATTCATTTATATATAATCATAAATAAATGCATGTGGTATTGAAATATTTAGTCAACTAAATTAATCTGATGGATTTTAATATAATTTGGCAAATCGTTGCTCTTAATTTTAATTTATATATAAATTAAATATGCAGAACACTATACAGTATATAGGTGCATTGTTAAACATAAAAAAAAACTGAAATAAATGATAATCACTAGAAATAAAACTTTCAGCTTATTTAAATCAACATCAGTACTGAAGTGCATTAGCATGTAAACACATACTTAGAACAGACCCAGGGCTTCATTAGAGCAGTGGTGTGAAAGACTGAACGACTAACATCTGTCTTAAAGTAACAGCATCAGAACTGTTATTTCACAAACACACATCAATTGCTTTGTTGAGGTGAATAGATTTAAAGAACAAAATTTGGCTATTAAGACTAATTAACACATGACACCCCCCCCCCCCCCACACACACACACACACACTCACAAAATATGTATCATTCAGTATTGATATGTCATATTAGATAAATAACACATTGATTACTGGTGCTATTAATGGAAATCAATCATTGTTGGTGTCGTTACCATACGTTTGATCATTTTCCTAAAACAGCATGACATGGATTGTTTCATTCCTCTCTTAGAAACAAACAAACCAAAAAATGTACCAATGCATAAAACTAACTACTTAGTAAAGATATATCCTTCATTTTGGTCATTTCTTGCAACATTTAATGATAGCATCAATAAACAATTTAACTCTTTATGTGCTGGAATAGTGGAGCTGTTGATTGTATGTGATGTAATTGATTTGAACCACATTCCATTATATTGACCTCTTTCCTGCTATATTAGGAAAATAAGAAAAAAAATAATAATAATAATACCGTGACATCAAAGATTGACAGCCCTGAAGGAGAACATGCTAAATGCTAATGCGCAGACACCAAACTCTCACTGTAATTAACAATCTCCAAAAGGGCAATAAACAGAGTGTATTTAAAAGCCTAAGGTCATTAGCATGTCCACCACAGCTGCTGACTCAATAGAAGGTAAGTGATTTCAAATTGCCCAAATGGTTTCTGTTAAGGAAAGGGAGGAGGAGTGTGTGTGTGTGTGTGTGTGTGTGTGTGTGTGTGTGTGTGTGTGTGTGTGTGTGTGTGTGTGTGTGTGTGTGTGAGAGAGAGAGAGAGTACTGGATATTAGCATAGCACAATGACTGCACTATGCTTTTAAGGACTTTACAGTGACTCACTTTCCGTCACTAAACACTCCAGAAGTGTATTTGGGGAATCCAGAGAAGTCACTATTAGATGCAATGACGAAGACGCACTGTATAAGGAAGAAAACAAAAACTCTTCCCTTATGAGTACTGGAGCTCTTCGCTGTTTTGCACAGTTGGCAGGTCTGAAAATCGGAACGAACAGGGACAGCCATTGAATCGTCTTCCATGCGGCGATGCTTGGCTCTGACGGGTCAACAAGCAACTATTGTTTCTGATGCAGCCCCTCGATGGGCTGAATTATAACACGCTGTAAAACCACGCACCGAGTGGTTCGGCCGTAAACGCTATGTCCTGCCAGTTAGCTGCCAGCAAACATTCGTTTTTACTCTCTCCCAAGTTGTCTCCTGGTGCATATTTTTGGTCTAATAATTCAGAATGAGCGAGTCATTATTGCAAAACAATGTCATTAGTAACCAGTCAGTGTCAAGGTTGCATCAGTCCATCATGGGGTGTTGTGCAATAACGACTTGCTTTCTCTAAACCTTATTTGTTCCAGATGAGACACGGGCACTCCTTTTGCTCACAAAGTCACGTCTGGGCTAATCTAGTCCAAATCTTTGGCCTCCCCTAAGGTGGTTTGAGGTGAGCTGCTTCTTTGACGATTCTTCTTCTTCTTCTCTCTCTCTGTCTCTCTCTCTCTGTCTCTCTCTCTCTCTCTCTCTCTCTCTCTTTTCTCAGCTTTCTCTAATGCCTGAGCTATTGTGTGGAGTTTATACAATGCTTACTGTTAATGAAAATGAATTGTAACAATGAACTCTCAAGTCTCAACAATGATCCTGACTGTCAGAACCTGGGATCTTCTAAAAGTTGCATGACATATGTTGTGAGACCTCTGTGAAATAAGCTTGTTTCTATTCCTGTATTATACAAGGGATAGGTGTGATCGCCTAGTGTGTCCAGGGTTAGGGTCTTGAGAGCCAAACTCCAGCACATTTTGTAAATTCAATCTCTTGCTGTTTTCACACACACACACACACACACACACACACACACACACACACACAAACACACATACTAAACCTGGGTCAAGGGGAATTTTTAAGATGGGAAATCACCAAATTGTCCTAAGCCTTCAGGATTGGAATGGGATAACTCTGGTTTGGGGAAAAGAGAGAAAAAAAGAAAGAGTCAGAAAGAAAGGAATCCACATAACCTTGGAATTAGTTGAACTCTAGGGGATGCACAGTGTTCTGGGTGGGACAAAACTGGCAACTGCCAGAGCTTCCTCTCTCTCTCTCTCTCTCTCTCTCTCTCTCTCTCTCTCTCTCTCTCTCTCTCTCTCTTTCTCTCTCTCGCTACATGTTTGTCAAAGAGTATGCAAGAATGTATGACTCTACTCCACATTACTGGAGGAATTATGATTGGAATTCCAGACATTTTGTGTAAGCGAGAACTCAATTGCACAATTGTTGTCTATTTTCTAGCAAACCTAATTAAGAAGTTCTTACGTGACGTCCTTATGACCAAAACACTGTCTTTTTTACTTTGCATTACAACTAGTACAACTATCCACCCTCTTCTGCATACATAAGCTTGCAGATAACCATGGACGTAACGCCGTCCCTCCCATCACGGGATTCCAACTCATATTCTCTTGACATGAGGCAAACTCTTTGATG
>JAAGKR010004351.1:0-62238 GCA_011419295.1 Clarias macrocephalus | reverse complement strand
CGTTCTACAGCCCAAAAAAAATAAATACATAAAAATAATTAATATACAATATAAAGTAAAAATAAAACAAATTAACCTGCACTTTACCTTTAAAAAAATTTAAAATGAATCCCGACAGATAAGTGTTTCCGTTTGTGCGCGCAGGTGCTGTGTATGTGTGTTTGTGTGTTTGAAGCTAAAGTAAGAGGAGAGGAGAAATGAGCCCCTCCCCTCTCCCTTCTTCTTGTCTTCCACAGTAACTCTTCACACACACGCGCACGCACACACTAATGGAAACACTGTTTTATCTGGAAAATAAGCAAGAAATCTCTCTAACGACACTCGTGTGAGCAAACAGTAACGGAATCACTGCTGTAAAGTAAAAATAGGGGAGACGATTACCCACAATTCCGCAGCGGAAGAGAGAGAAAAACCATTGGCTCAGCTGTGATCATGTGACGCTCGGCGTCAAAACAAGAAGCGCATGCGTGATACATGATACTCGCTATTTGCAAACCAAGACTTGTTTGTTTTTTCAAGTCAAAATTCCAACTTTCAGAACGTCGACGAATTAACATCCCAACAACATTTTGACAACCAGACATTCCTGCTGACCTCTAATAAGAGGTCTCATGTTTGTAAGATGGAATCCCTAACAGGGGGATCCAAGTTGTTGTTAACAGGTGAGCTAACAGGACATGAATGACACCTCTGAGAATGGGTTTGTGCGGTCCGTGACCAAGCGGAGGATGAGGGGACTGAGAAGAATCCGAGCAGTTTGTGGCAAATCTTGACAATTTGTAGCAAATCATGAGATGTCGCAGATACTCCTCAAGAAAATTGAGAACTGAAAAGATCAAGACCCATCAAGGATTTGTATGTACGTATTACTAGGCACATGTCGTACAGGCGATATAATATTCCGTGCACTGACACCAGTCTCATGGGAAGTGTAGTGTTATTATAGGAGAATAATCCACACCGGTGTGTAGTGATCCGGCCCAGTGCGAAAGAGAAGCCTCTGGCTTAGGCTTTGTGCAGGATTTAGCATTTGCATCAAGAAACAGCGCTAATGCTGGGCATCATTATTATTCACACACTCGCTGTGTATCTCACGTACATCCAGAAGAGTCAACACTTACGTCCACTAAACGGCACATCGGATCTGAAACATCGGGTTTCTGAGTCGGAGTGTCAAAATGTTTCCAGGTCCGTTTAGCTTCCTGCTGTTTCCGTGATTGTGTCATGAGCCTCAAATCAAAACCTTGCATAAGGAAATGATGGACTCCACTACAGGACAGCTGTAGCTCAGTATGTTAAGGCTTTGAGTTACTGATCAGAGGGTCAGCGGTTCAAGCCCAGGCTCCATCAAGTTGCTGCTATTGGGTCCTTCAGCAGGGCCCTTAACCCTGTCTGCTCCGGAGCGTGCCACACCCACCTTGGATGGCGTGTACAAGAAACTCTGTCTGCAAAAAGCTAGTGGGATTTTCGAAGATACGTCTCACCCCAATCTTGGACTATTCACCCTTCTCCCATCAGGCTGGTGCCTCAGCGCTGCACAAACAGACTGAGATATTCAGTAGCTTTTCCCTGTGGCGGTTACTGCACTGAACAGATGATCACGGTAAGTTAACCACTACTCTACTGCACTGTCACTTTCAGTCTGTACTGCACTGCATCTTTGCACCATCCATAATTAATGTTTATCACGGCACTACTGTATATTTCACCCGATTTATTCTGTATATACTGTACTATAGACATCCGTATATGTACAGATGTAAATCGTGTTAAGCATGTTGACATGTCTTCCTCACTGGACAAAATATATATATATATATATACCATGTATGCAGTTATGGTTAAAAACGTGTAATCTAATATCATGGCTGACCCGGTGCTCTTCCTAGCAAGCTGAGATATGCAAAGAAAAGAATTTCACTGTGCTGTAATGTACTGTACAATATATGAGGCTTAACTTAAGCTTAACTTAATTTGAAATGGCAGAAAGCTGAAATGCAAAACTGAGTTTGGAGCTGTACTAGGAAAACTTGTTAGTACTAGATAACTTGATCTAGATGAATCATGTCATTCTGTATTACTGAAGAATCTTACTGCGGCATGTCAGGATGATGAAAAAGATCAAATTAACATGAACGCTATCTTACCTTAGATATTTCTAATGTTAATTATAATAAAATAAAATTTAATCATTTTAATTAGAAATAATTTTAAATAACGAATTTAAAATTCCAATCAACCCTAACATTTTAACATTTTCATATGTATATACATTGACTACAAAATATATATTTTTTATTTATATATGTTTGCATTTCTGGTTGTGAAATGGTGCTGTTCCACTATGATCCTACAGGTGGTGCTCTCTAAACTATTCCCACATTGGCAGGCAGCACAGCCGACATCCCATGTGGTAGGAGATGCAGTAGATGAGTGAGTGAGTGAGTGTGTATACTTTTTGTGGGCCCCTCTGTATATCGGTTCGAGATGTTTATAAACATTTTTGATACAAAAAAAAAAAAAAAAACCTAGAAAAAGTTTTTCATATAACACCATTTTTCATAATACGAAATGCTTTTTATCTCCTAATTAAGGATTGTTTTTTTGTAAAGATGCATACACATTTATATTTTTATCAGAGAAAAAGAAACACCTGTGCACTTTTATGTAGTGTCCGTAACTTTTTTGAATTCAAATCAATGATATTAACTGTCATTCAGATGGAATGTGGCCAATTAAGATTTTAAAAGAAAAGACATAAACCTGGAAAAGGTGTATTATTCTAAAGTGCAAAATTGTTAAGATATTGCAACATGAATTTAACATGGTTACGGACACTACAGATTTCTTGCTTTTATATATATGTATACAGTATATATACCAAAAACCAATTTAAGCAACAATTTTTACAGGTCATATGCTTCTAAAAGCTTACACCAATTTTAGTATCAATACTCATAAAGGAATATGAATAATTAGTATTTTCGATTATTATTATTGTTTGAAGCGAGGCAGTATACTGCTGAAAAATTGCTATTTTTGGGGCACATATTAAATCATCTCTCCAAAACGGCTGAAGTTAGCAACTTGAAATTTTTAGGAATGCAGGATTGCTCACTTCCATACTCAGTAAACATCAGAAGCAGCTTCTTTGGCACACACATTTTCTCTATTACATGTATGACATAAAAAAATGTAATCAGCACCAATACTGTGCTTCGGCCGAATACAAATCGAATCGGCACCTGGGAACATCAGATAAGATTAACACATTAACACTGATCACTGAGAGTGTTAATAGTCAGATTGACAGTTAAACTGGTGACAGGATCATGGGCACTCAGGCTCACCCATGCCCGCGGCTGCCAAACACCAGCCTGTCTGCTCTAATTCCACAGAAAAGCCCATGCAGCACAAAAAAGTCAATTCCATCCCTCCTAGGACATAACAGTTAAATAAAAAATGAAGCAAGTCCTCTTTCTCTCTCTCTCTCTCTCACACACACACACACACACACACACACACACACACACACACACACACACACACACACACATCACTCTGAGGACTTTCTGAAGTGCTTTTCAGATGAAAATGTGTAGAAGCTAATTAAGAACCGTGTCATCGTCTCCGTCCAAAACACACAGACCTCAGTAAACTGGAGCAGTTCAGCCCTTCCACGTGTAACCATGACAACGTCCATCAAAAAGAGCCAAAAAAATAATAATTCCGCTCCAACCTGCTTGCCTTGCTCGACTCGTCTCTCTCTCTCTCTCTCTCTGTGGAAATATCTCGGGATGACTTCTCCACTGAGCGAGCCTGTGCACTATAAATACTGCCGGTGTTTTTTTGTCTCCCGAGCGGGGGACTGGTCACGGCCGGACGTGACGTGACGTGTTTTATGTGAGAAGAAGAATGACTCAGACGTGCAACAGGAGAAAGCTTTCTTTCTGATGTTATTTCCAGATACGGCCTTTCAAGGACTTTCGGAGCGGCATCTGTGTATGGCACGCGGAGCGCAGCCTGGCACCGCAGATGGCAAACACCTGGGGACACACCTGAGGGTCTGAGGAACATCTGGCACACCTGCCGCTCACTCTGATGCAAATCAGTGCCAGGAATGACTTCATCTCGTTCATCTGTGTGACTTAGTGATTTACGCGCTTAGATTAAAGTAACCCTGGATTCTGATTGGTCAGGAGCTGTTGATGAATGCTCTGTAACGGCAACTCTGACAGTAGTGCAGCACAGAATTATAGCAAGATGTTAGCGTTTCTATGGTAACACCGTACTTGTTTTGACATTTTTATTTATTTTTCATTTGAAAGGAGACTCCAGTCTTAGTGCGTCCAGGAGATCCTGCTGTGGTTCAGTTTAATTCTCTCTCTCTTATGAGAAAAAGAGTCAAAACTGAACTTAGTCAGAAAGAGTGCGGGACAGTGAGAGAGAGAGAGAGAGAGAGAGAATGATCAGAGACAAAGGAATGAGAGAGAGAGAGAAAAACAGAGACAGTAAGAGAGACAGTATGCGGGAGACAGAGACAGAAGAGTCAGAAGAAAGAGTCAAAGAGCAAAGGAGATAGAGGGAAAGCAACAGAAAGAGCGGCAGAGGAAAAAAAACTGAAAAAGTGGGACAAAAAGAGAAAAGGTAAAATACAGGGGACAGAAAGAGAGACTGTGAGACGGAGACAAAGATGGCCACAAGGAGACAGAGAGAATCACAAAGAGATAGAAAGAGAGACAGAGAGAGAAAAAGCAAATACCAAATGGGCTCAGGACGCTGAGAGAGACGCTTTCTCAATCACAATTACCAGAGCTTTTCTTCCATGAGAACGGTCTCTAATACAGCTTCAGTCTTTCTGGTTTGAGGAACACACACACACACACACACACACACACACACACACACACACACACACACACACACACACACACGTTCACCAGCACGGGGTCCTACTGACCTAAAGCTCCTGAGCACAGGAGTGGTGACCATGAGGACATTTTGGACAGCTGTCTCACACAGGGAAATAAACATGCTCTGAATTTACTACCAAAGCAAGACAAATGATCAACACAGAAGGACGCCAATGAAGGACATGAGGACAGAGGGACAGAGAGAGAGAGAAAGAGTGTGTGTGAAAGAGAGAGAGACAGAGAGAGAGAGAGAGAGAGACCTAGCACAGGATACAGATAGAGTTATATAAAGACAGAGAATTTAAGACACAGAAATGAAAACACACCAAAAGACAAAAAAGAGAAATAAATGAGAGAAACAGAAGGAGAAAGAGACACAGGAAATAGAATAGAGAGACTGAGAGAGACACAGAGATGCAGAAACACAAAAAAAAAACAAGACACAAATAAGAGATGGAAAGAGAGAGAGAGAGAGAGAGAGAGAGAGAGAGAGAGAGAGGCAGATTCACCTGGACACCAGAAAGAAAGAGACACACAGAGATACAAAAAAAAAACAGAGACAGAGAGAGATGCAGAAAGAGAGCTACGGTGCGGCAGAGAGACACAAAGAATAAGATAAAAAAGAGAGTGGTAGAGAAAAAAGAAGGAGAGATAGTGAGAAATAGACAGAAACAGAGAGAGGAAGAGATGTAGAAAAAGAGAGGGAAAGTGACAGAAAAAAAGCTTATAGAGAAAAATAGACCGAAAACAAAGATACAGAAAGTGACAGAGATAGACTGAGAAATAGAAATGAGATACATAGAAAGAAATAATAAAAAAAAAACAGAGCCAGGGAGAGGTACAGAAAGAAACAGAGAAAGACAAAAAGAGAGACAGGGACATGGAGAGAGACACAGAGAGACAGACAGATATAACTGCTCACCTGCGGAGTCATCCCATGGCAGAGGTAGAGGATGGGGACGTTGTCGGTGTCGGGCCCTTGATCCAGACACAGCTCGTTCTTCAGAGAGTTCCTCAGCTGTACACACACACACACACACACACACACACACACACACACACACAGATTTGTCATTCCATGATGAACTCCTGGCTCAGGGCTGGTCTTTAATAAGTTCTCAGTGTGTGAGTGTTGTGGCCCTCCAGCTCGCGGCATCACACCCGCTTCCTGCCCGAGGCTAAACACCGGCGCTTTACACACCACACACTGACATCCTGGGTCTCTCTCTCTCTCTCTCAAACACCATCGCCGACACACACAGGCAGAACACACACCCTGTACAGCAACAGCTCTCACAGGGACTTGAGATATACAGTATACAGTCGATTTATTTATTTATTTATTTATTGTGGAAGGAGTCTCCAGTTTCAGTCAGATCTAAAGCTTTCACATCTGTGTTTTCTGTAACACTATAAGCTGCGTCTCAAGAGACAAAATAAAAAGCTGCTACAACGTACAAGTGATAGCAGCCTGTTTCATGACGGTGCCCCAACATTTGAATGTACCGTAACTCGTAACTCGTAATAATTACACACCTTCAGTAATTAATGTAAATTTGTAACTGATGAATGACATCATATAAGAGAAACAAGACCTTCCATAATAAGAATAATCTGCTTAGTCACAGAACAACAATCTCTAATTTATTTTCCTACAACAACACACCCGACATGTTATATTCCTCATGGTGTGTTCAAGTCAAACTGGGACTTTTGATCACAGGAATGAGGGTTAAAAACCTCCCTTTACTTCACAATATACAGTACCTGTGACATTGTTCATGTGGAATTTAATCGCATAATCTCATAAGCGCATATTAAAAAATGTACACCGGTTGATTTTAAGATGACCTAATCATTTTTTCAAGGTTTTTTTTATGATATAAGGGCGTTTTTCATTGAAATTTCAATGTAGCATATCTTCTCTTCCTTTGGGCCTATTACGATGAAACAAAGCCTATATGTTACCTCAAGCTCAGCCAAATACACCTGTGAAAACCCCATTAAAATCCATTCAGTAGTTTTTATATGATGCGTGCACAAACAAACAGACAAACAAAAACATCTTTATGTGTTCTATTACCCCAAATTATCTTCAATCTACAGACTATATATCTTTTTGCCCTGCTGGACTAATGCCCTTATCCCAGCGTTTCACTAGTGCTTGGACCCCATCAGGGTAGAAGGTTTTCTTAGTACGCCAAAAACGCACCGTGCCTGCTTCAGGTCTGAAACGCTGGCCTCCCAGGAACTCCTTTATTGTGGAAATGTCAGGACTGTACAGGGATGTGGCAATAACTCCCAGCTGAGTTCCTGTAATGTGCGAGTGGTGTTGGTGAATGATTGTGTGTACAGTTCACACAGACAGATAGGTCTTATCCTATCTCAAGCTGGCGGGAAGTTCTCTGTTGACTTTCAAGGATCAGACGTTCCACTCGCTGAATGTTCACGGGAAAGACCGCATTTGGCTCTGCATTTGGCTTCCTCGGCCAGGATCATACGTACGGCCTTCTATAAAACTCTTACACTGTTCAAATGTTTTACTGCAAATGTTTTTTAGGGCTAAGAGTCTCGTTACTATACTGTGCTTGAAGTCTTCTGTAAATGTCAGTCGTTTTTACGCCTTCATTCAGCAAAAAGTTCATCACAAGTCCCTGTTTGACTTGAACGCCCCATGTACAAAGTTGACATTTGCATTTGCATGCACCGATTTCTTTCTACACCATTCGTGGATTATGCACTAAGAGACAGGTCACACAATTACATGCTTCCGCTGTGTTTCTTCAAAGGACGTTTCTGTGGAAACGACTTTTCTTTTCCCTCCTTAACTTTTGACCCTCGCTCCAGCGTGACCGCGCAATACGCTCATCTGCTTTCTGCTCCTACACTCCGGTTTGATTGACAGCCCTCAGAGTAACGAGGGCAAGAGTTATTTCGCAATCTGGAATGAATTTTAATAAAACTAACCCAGGGAACGACACGTGAATTGTGAGGTGTAAGGTGACCGTGCAGTGACTTGCGCGTGTTAACACGGCAGTTCGGAAAAGGTGAGACGTTATGAATAGAAAATCAGGGCTGGGTCAAAGAGGTCGAGCACTGGTTAAAAAAAAAAAACAAGTGAGGTTTCAGCACTGAAAATCCAAATAAAGTGTGTATACAAAGACCCAAATCTGGGCTAGTCAGAGAAGCAGCATTAGCATGGATGAAAAAATTGCAAAAACAACTGTCCAGAACAGTCTGCTCAACGTTTTGGTAGAGCTCAAATTGCGTCACTGCTTTTATGCTTTATCCATTCATACTGCTTATCCTGTGCAAGATTGTGAGGAGTCCAGGAGGAAACCATTTGTCCTATTCCAAAAAAAAATCTTTGTATGTGACTTTATCTCTCTCTGCCTCTGCCTCTTCCTTTTTCTTTTTTTTTTTTTTTTTTGCGAGGGGGTTTGGGGGATATATTCATGCTTTTACCATGAAGCACCCTCTCAACCATTTGGAAGAGATCTGTAGTGGGGTCATTTCAGACAAACACTGACTGTGGATATTCTTGCCCCATGGAAATAAAAATGCAAAGCAAAAATAAATAAAATAATGAATTCACATTACAGAAAAATGTATTGTGACACAATCACGATCACGATATCGATACATCATCTCATACTGACACGTCAGTCTTTCGCAATCACCCATGATCAGCATACTGTTATGTCCCAAATTCTATGTGTGTGTATGTGTGTGTCCAAGGTGAAGTTTGTGTTACTCTCACTGTCCTCGCTTTCCCCCTTTTCATGCTTCTACTGTTATGGTGTCTCGACTTCATCCGGCACTCAGGAGACTGATTATGTATCCGTCTCTGATTACGGTGTCTGCTTGGGAGATTGTTCTGAGAAAAGCCGTAACAAAACATCACGGAACGCGCGGCTTCCTGCCTCGGGCTTGTAAAAATTACACTCGTGTTCTATCAGAAACTTTCAATTACAAGAGTAGTGTGAATTCTCGAATCTGATTGGCTGAGAGGTGTCAGTGTGGATTTATTTTCTATAACAGCAGCTTTGACAGCTGTGCCAGATGTAATTCATGTCTCAGGTTTATATGAACTCTCTTATTCTAACATGTTATTGTTTCTATAGTAACAGCTTATCTGCAAGGATTTGTGCGGCCGACATACCTCCTCAACTGATCCTGATAGAGTCTATCGAGCATTGGTTTACTAAAAATACCAAAAAAGAGATACACTGCCCAGCCAAAAAAGGACACACACAGTAATATTTAATTGGCATTGTTTCAATAAGCTTATGAAGGGTGACAACATTTATTTCCATCCAGAGTCGCATAAATTCTCTCCAAGATCTTGTATTGATGATGGGAGAGTCAGACCGCTGTGTAAAGTCTTCTCCAGCACATATCAAAGATTCTCAATGGGGTTAGGGTCTGGACTCTGTGGTGGCCAAACCATGTGTGAAAATGATGTCTCATGCTTACTGAACCACTCTTTCACAATTTGAGCCTAATGAATCCTGGCATCGTCATCTTGGAATATGCCCGTGCCATCAGGGAGGAAAAACATCCCTCGTCTCTTCCTAGCCTGATGCGCCCATCACTTCGGAACAAAATAAATCTAGTCTCATCAGACCACATGACCTTTACCCAACACTTCACAGTCTACACTCTCTAGCAAACTGAAGCCTTTATTATTTTTTTTGTTTCAGCATCCGTGGATTTTAAGGGGTCTTAACATGCCAAAAAACTCATAAAAATCAGCAGACAGGTTGGTACCATTAGGATGCCTGAGTGGCTGGACCATGGGCGTGGCACGGGACCTTCACACAAGATTTCGCATTGCATGTCATGGGATTTCCTTCGGGATGACTAAATTATCTATCTATCTATCTATCTATCTATCTATCTATGTGCTCAACTCAACAGGAAGTCAGTTATTTTGGGTGGTTTGCAAAACGCACCCAATGGAATTTGATGTACTCCTCCTAGAGAATTTATACAATCGCCACCAAAGCGGGCCAATATGATTGAAAGACATTGACGCTGCAAAATTGCGGAGAGATTTTTGATATCTCAAACCGGTCAGCTGTGACGACGCCTTAAACTTATGCCGAAAAGTGGTTCATAACTTTCTGTGTGACATTATATTGAGTGACATCACATTGGGTGACTTAAATGCGTGCACCCACTGTGATCACTCTCGTTCTGGTGCGCCGTGGTGGGGGGCGGGGGGTCTTATGGTTGGGGAGGCGGTATGACGCAGGGTGCTTGGATTATATTTTCTGATTAGTGTCACTGAAAGGCCACACCTGTTTCGTCCCAATACTTTTAATTTACATCAACATGACAGCCATGTTAATGCTGGTACTGTTTTTGTTTTAGTATTACAGTAACTTTTCTGTGCTTGTTACATTTAACAAACAATTACACTGAGCTCCATAATTACTGGCACCCTGAGTCCTGAAATATGGGTTTAATTTCTATTACTCAGTGAAAGATCAGAAAGAAAAATGTACATTTTATGGTAGTGGAAAGCATAAAATTTTATGTAGCTTTACCTCTGAGTGTTAGAAAGTGCTGACACTGAAATTTCCTTCCATAAATGTTAAGAATCTCCTTAAACAGTCAAATACCTCCTATAGGTGGGTGAATAATAAAGCATATTTCATCTTATCTGGTTTATTAAAATGATTTGGATGATTTGAAGATAATGTGTTTTAAGGTAAAGTTTAACATACTGATTTAACAACATTGTAAATCTTGTACATATGAATATGTAATAATGCGCATAAGGGTTAAGACTCTGCATTACTCATCCTAACATCAGGGGGTTCAAACCCCGGCCCTGCAGTTCACAGGAGTTCGGGAGAGGTGAAAAGACATGCGGCCATTACGATATGATATGAATATAAAATCAGGGCTGGGTCTAGTGGGTCGAGCGCTGTGGAAAAAAAAATGCAAATAGATATTACTGATTCGGGCGGTTCAGCACCGTGAGACAGGACAGCGAGGGTTCAGAACTAAAAGTCCAAATTCTGTGCACGGAGACCTGAATCCAGAGTAGTCAGAGAAGCAGCGTTAGCATTGATGACAGAATTCAGCGCTTCCCCTATGGGGCTTGTGTGTGTGAAAATACTGTATCATATCAAGATACTTGAAGACACAGTATGCATAATTTGTATTAAAGCATAAAACTTGCTGCCTATGCATAAGCGCGGCATAAAAACTACAAAAAAAAAGAACAACTGTCCAATTGAGTTTTTCCCTGTAATGTTCTGCTCAACTTTTTGGTAGAGCACAAGACTACTTCCATAAACGTTGAATGTCTAAATAAAATTTTTTTTAAATCTCTGACCGTATATAGGCAAGAGAACAGAGCGCACGTCTCATTCTGACTTAGGTTAATTAAAAGCATTCGGTTTCGCATGATCTGAAAATAAAATGTTTTAAGGTACTTTCAAACTCCAACACCTCCAATCTGCCACTGTTTGGCCCCTGAGCACGGCCCTTAACCTTTAACCCAGTCATATTCCGGTGGACCCCGGTATGTGCTCTGACCCCAGCTTCCAAGATATCGGGAAAATGATATCACTGTGCTTTGCGATAAAATAAAGCCTCCTTCTTAGTACGTAAATGCTAATTGTTTGAGTGGTGAATAAAAGCTGAAGGTAACGTGTGTGACATCTTACCACTCCGTAAGCGATGGTGTCCGTGTACATCCTCATCTCAGGGTAGATGTTCACCAGGTACCATCTGAAGGTCTTACACTGCA
Source organism: Clarias macrocephalus (assembly GCA_011419295.1). Taxonomy (NCBI): domain Eukaryota; kingdom Metazoa; phylum Chordata; class Actinopteri; order Siluriformes; family Clariidae; genus Clarias; species Clarias macrocephalus. The sequence continues at coordinate 50,559 of JAAGKR010004351.1, read as the reverse complement.
GCTTTTTCCTCAGGGCTTTCCTCTCTGAGATATCACCGATATCTATGCCTGAGTCCTAGACACACACACACACACACACACACACACACACACACACACACACACACACACAATCCAATATGAAGAGACGCACTTCTGAGTCTCTGTAGTTAATGGCTTTGCAATAAAATGAAAGTAGAGAGCGTAATTGAAAGCAAATGGAAAGTTTGGCTCGGAATGTTTGGCTTATTATAAAAGGTCTAAGATGAGTGCTGCTTCACTCTGTATAGTGCAATAATTTTTCCTCACTCTCACACATCCCTTTGAACAATACTGCGGGTGATGAATGTTTGGCCAGCTGAGCACTTGAAGTCAACGATTCATGGACCAGTTACCGGTTTCAGCGTATACAGAGGCATAAGAATTGAATCCGTTCCCGAGGCGAGTTCTTAATGTGAAATTCCGTATCGCGAAACTCATTTTCCCATAGGAAATAATGTAGATGCAGAGAATCCGCTCCAACCACGCAAAAATATTACCAACATTAAGAATTTCCGACACTATAATCATATATTTGCATATAAAAACAAACAATCAAAACATTTTTTAAATAAAGACATGTAAATAAAAACAAATATGAATAAATAGATATTAAAACACAATTAACCTTAATTTATGATTCCTCTTGGAACCGAATGAAAGTGAACAAAACTGAAACTGTCTCTCTTTTCTTCTGGCTACCGTCTTCGCTAAAAGTGTATTGACAAGAAAAATGATGTACTTGACTTTTCTAAAAGTTTAGTTAATTAAATTCTACAGACAGAAGGCATATCATTTTTGAATCACCCTCGTAACATTATGTAGGACGAGAACAGGTTGAGTTGTGGCCCTATACAGTACGTAGAGCCTGTGGCAGCACCGTGAGCATCAGATCCTCACAAGGCTCAAGCTTCTTACAAAACATTTTAAGGTCACTAGCCGGGGCTAAACCCGTGAAACTCTTCATGCCGGCTCTCAGTGCAGTACAGAACATCGAGCTCTTGTAACTCAAAGCTCAGGATTCACAAATGTCCAAGCTGCTTGACCTCCAATCTTTTCTCCTGCCATCTCCATTCCTCCTCCTCTGGCAGCGGAGCCTCGGCTGAACAACTGGCAGCGGGTTTGCTGTGCCTTCTGTTCTCTCCAAATGAGCTTAATTGCTAAGGGCTGAAAAAAAAAAATAGCACGATTTGATCGCGGGTTCCTGAATACAGCATGAGTTGCTGGAGGACACGATCAGCCGCAGAGCGACTACAAAACGCAGAAACGCTCGCTTAACACTCAAAACAACAAAACCAAAAAACAAACAACAAAACACAAAAACATCATGTAGCTTTTTTCTTTGCTTGTACAAATGAAAACAAGGCCGTGTCTGATTTGAATCGCACACACACCGGGAGAAATAAATAAACATCTGCTCGGAACTGATTATGCTAATCTCGTCTCTTTACCTAAGCTACCAGCGGATAAAATTAGCGGCTGCTTTCGGAAAAAAAAACATGATGCAGCACTGTGTAGACAAGACGAGACTGTTTACAGCGAAGCAGATCCTGTGTGTGGAAGTGGAAGTGGAAATGAGCGGCGTGAGACGGAATCACCTCCTGAGGAACGTTCCAGGCCATGTAGACGTGGCTCTTAAACTCGTCCATCCACACCTCGGCCACTCTCAGGGCGTTGCGGCGCATGTGGGCGGTCAGGTCCTCGGTGTACGGCTTGTGGGCGCGCTCGATGTGGGCGACACGGGCGCAGGGCAGAACCTCAACGCTGCCACCACACTGCCACACCTGCACACACACGCATACAGAGAAATCATTTATATGAGAAAGACACTGATATGTCCTGTCGCTTTCTTGAAGAAAGTCGAAGGCTTTACAGAGTGTACAATTAACTGTATAATATCTTGATTAAAAGCTCTTTGAAACAGAAACATTTAATACTGAAACTTTCACTCCAATGCAATTAGGCCTAATGAAGTGACTATGGCGTTTCATATGGCACGTCCTGGCGTCTCATCTCGACTCATCTGCTTACTCTCAGCACTTTGTGATTGCATTTAATGTAAATCTCTGCCACTCCTGGACTAGCATGTCTTGAGGACTAGTCAGGCAGAACTTTATGCTCCTGCTGTCCTGTATAATAAAGAGCGCTGCAGCTGGGACTCGACTGGAGAGCGGAGATGCAGAGGGTGTAGCGTGAGATTGAGTGTTACGGCTGCCTAACCCTCAGCAGCTCCTCTGCCGCGCGCTGATATAAAGCACACGCTGAGACAGACGCTGACAGGAGTCACACAAGAGTCTCACAAAAGTACCGACACGGGGTTCTTGTCAAACGGGAAACATTAGCTACGCCTCAGAGACGTCAAAAGACGCGTAGGTTGGTCAACTGCTACGACGTGTGATGTTACAGTGATACCGTGTGATACTGTACACTGTATGTGCGATATTGTTTATTATACGACAGTTAGTCCCGACCGAGTACTCCGATTGGACCAGAGCCATTTCAACACAAGCCCTGGGACGTTTAACTATATGTGTCACTGTATGCAGCATGGATGAATGTAGGTCTGTACAGTCCGCAGTACAGGTAGAACTTACAAACTTACAAACATTCAAGTTACAAATTTTCGCGGATACAGACGGACTGCGGTTCTACTTCCGGTTAAATCACAGAAGTAGCTCATGTTTATTATACTAACAATAGATACTATAGTACTGCAGTGCACCACATACCAATATTTACAACTATACAGAATATTTTCAGTGTGTACGTAAATGTATTAAACGTCTAAAGTCCAGTATTTTGTAAGTGTGTTTTTTGGTGGGGGGGTTTCAACCTCACCAGTTTCAATGAATCAGTCCGGGAGCACGATGATAGAAAATGTCTGTCCTGTAAAGCTGTCCTGATGGTGAAGAATCCTAATTTCGGGAAATTCCTCAACAACAAACAGAATTCATAGTCCAATACGGTGGAATAAAGCTCTGACACAAAGCGGCGGCTGGGATTCCCCTCACAATTTAAAGGCGCAGAGACAACACTGTTACATTTCACATGTGAGGTTCATTCCCTTAGGCGGTTTTTGGCCACATGATGGCAGCGTGGGGAAAGTGGACCGATTCAGTCATGTGGATCGGTATGCTTTACATCGTATAAGATTCACTTTGTCGGATTTAAGAACAAATTGTACTTACGAACGTGCTACCGGAACAGAACTCGTTCGTAAGTCGAGGTGACTAGCTGTGTGGAGGAGAGAGCAGCTGCCTGCCAAAACCCACATTCACAACCAGTCACAGAAACACTTTCAGCAAGAAAACACATCAGATAACGTTGTGACATCTTAAATAACACTTAACAATTGCTTCTAAGTCGTTCTGAATTGCCTCCGAGCCGTCCGTGTTGTTTTATTCCCTCTCTAACTACTGATCAAGGGCACTACTTGATGAGTGGAACAAGGGATTGTCCACCCTACATAGTGCACTAGCTTTCCATTTAACACTATTTGGGATTCGTCTCCAGAACCAGAAAGTTAACAAGAGCTGATATTCTGAAGTAGAGAATAAGTGGAAATATAAAGTAAATCTCGCGAGTGTCTCACGACTGTCCACCACCTCCACGGTTTATCCTCCTAAGCTTTTGGCTACATAATACCGTAAGAATTTAAAACTACTTTCACCCCTGTTGATTACACTAACTGCTGGTCGTCAGCTCTGAGAGTCGCGGTTCGTTAGTTCTGCCAGGCGGGGAAGGATACGTGTTGGCGATGTGAAATAACCGGTTAAATAAACAAACACAAGGTTTTGCTGTGGTCCTGGATGGATATGTGCTAACGTTCAGTACAACTTAACTTAACGCTTAATTAATATTGATATGTAGTATAAACAAATTGCAGTCTAAACTACTATTTTGAAATGTTACTTCAACTCGCATTTAAACGGGCGTGTACATGCTATTCTCCTTTATCGCCAAACAAGCACCATGTGACCAAATGTTTGTGCACCCCTGACTTTCAAAGTCATATCTGCTTCCTGACGATCCCGTTCCAGAGTTATTCCGTCTTTGCTATTATAATGTTCTCCACTCTACTCTTCAGGGAAGGCTTTCCACTAGATGTTGGAGCGTAGCTGTGGGGATTTCTATTCATTCTCCTACACGAGCTTTAGTGAGCTCAGGCTCCGATGTCGGTGTTCCAGTTCGTCCCAGAGGTGTTCAGGTCAGGTGCTTTGTGCCAGACTCTTAAGTTCTTCCACTTCAACCTTAATACATCATGTCTTCATGGATCTGGCTTTGTACACAGACGCACTGTGAGCCCGAGCCTCTTAGGTGCAGTGGAGGGTAACTGTAACACTAGAGCAAATAAAGGCATTCTGTACGGTTGTGTCTTTCACATTTGTGTAGATGTACAGTACAGCACTGTGCACAAGCTTGTGTGGAAAAATGTGAAGAGAAATAATAACCCTCAGTGGCATTGCTGGAAACTGAAATAGCTCCAGCTCTGTCTCTTTTAACATGTTATGAAGTCATATCTCATCTCTACCGGTTTCAAAGGTTTCACACACACACACACACACACACACACCACATGAACACACCCTTTGCACCATCAACAACTCCTACTTAGGGCTCGTCAGTGAGAGATCTGGCTTTTTAATGCAAAGCAGACGACAAGCACAAGTCCAGCCCAGATCCTCAGCAGAGCGCTCCTGAAGTTACAACGGGCCTCTGGAGTCTGTCAAGTGAACTGTAATGCACATATAACTTCACAGGCAAAATTCAGTTTTAGCCAGGTTTAGACTAGTGTGTGTACAAACAAAGAACAACAACAAAAAAACCCTTTCTGCGATTTGTTCTTTTTCCGATTGTGCGTTGGCTGGGGGCTTAAACAAACCGATTAGATTTTTCCGCCGGTTGTGACTTCATATAAGAAGAGCCCCTCCCCCAGCTGGTCCGCATTCGGAACAGGAGTGAAATTAAAACCGTTTGAAGGATTTTAAAAAAAGTATAATCTGAGATGTATTTTAAATGGAGCATTAAGACACTTTGGGCAAATTCTGAGACGTGTTCATTTTTAAAGAAATCGTAAAATATGGGACCTTTAATAAGTATTGTCCTGGATCTAGCCTTTCTTTAGAAACTGCATACTGTAGGTCTGATGATTCCTGGGAAAAAGTCATATTTTTCTGAAATATTTGTTTATATGAAAATGGCATATAAACAAAAAATACACAAAAACTCACCAAACACTCATATTATTATTATTATTATTATTATTATTATTATTATTATTATTATTACTATTTGGTAACAGAAACAACCGAAAACAACTATAAAAACATTTTATCATGTGTATCTATGCTATTTCTTTGCTTTTGTGACCCATTACTTATTTATTTATTGCTCATCTTGTTTGTATTGTTTGTTAAATGGAAATAAAACTCAGTTCATCATATTTCCTGGGTTGTGCTGAAAAGAAAAACTAGAACTAAACCTAGACTAAAAGTTCACTCTATGTTGTACAATCCTAAGCTTGTATATATTTATTAAAACAGAGTAATGCTAGAATGCTCGGGGTTTTATGGGCTACACATGAGCCAAGCATGCTGATGTGTCTCTGCTGCAGTGTGTGTGGGTGTGTTTCTTTGTGTGTGTGTAAGATTACTCGGCATGCAGCCAGGTCTAAAGAGCTATCTGTTCTACTCTTTGACTAAACAGCTTCTGTCACTCAACATTTATTCCCAGAGCTTGATTCAATCAAGTTTATTGCACCGTGCCAATGCTGATTCCAAACAACATCAGCTCCTATAGAACAAAGCGTCATTCATTCATGCATTGTGCCCGAGCGAGCACATACAGTACACAATCCTCAAAAAGAAACGTTTTTGTGCTTCGGCTCAGACGTGCATGTGTGTGAATCAACGAGTCGACTCGATTCACGATTCTCCAAACCCCAAAGCAACCTTTCTGTACATCTGGAATCATTCGACTCACTTTGCCTCGATCTCTCTACAATAATGATCCAGCACCAAATTCCTGGCACGGATCTTCCTAAGAACAGGTTCCGGGACACGGGGGGGTAAAATCCTACAAAGTTTCTTTAACGCTGAGGTTTAGAGATTGGCGCAGGCCAGTCGGTGTCCTGGTGTTCCATCAGGCTTGTCAAACACATCACACACTCATTGGGATGTCTGACAGCCGTCGTCCTGAGTGATGGAGTGTCTGTGGTCTGCATGTTCTTGAAGGACGAAAAGCAAACTTCAGAGTCTGACTGACAAAAATTAACACTTTCATGCACAGCGTCCGCACTCATGGGCAGTGAAATTAAGTGTTTTATTTTTTTCATATTTAAGAAATTACTGTAATTACTGAAGAAATTATTTTCCAGATTTCTGTTGTCTTCTAGACCATTTATCAAATCTATCAAGTCTCCAATATACCTTTGGAATTATCAAATTATTCTGTCCCAGATATAAAGCATTCAATTTTGAAAAAAGAAAATACAGTAGAACCTTGGATTACGAGCATAAGCGGGCTCGTATTCCAAAACACTCGTAAACCAAATCTAATTTTCCCCTAAGAAATAATGAAAACTCAAATTATTCGTTCCACAGCCCAAAAAAATAAATACATAAAAATAATTGATACGATATATAAAGTAAAAATAAAACAAATTAACCTGCACTTTACCTTTAAAAAAAAATACAAATAAGTCCCGACAGATAAGTGTTTCCGTTTGTGCGGGCAGGCACAATGAAAATGCTTAGTTATAGGTCTTAGTGTTTCGTCGGACATGCGGAAGGTCCGGGTGCGATTCCCACCCAATGATAAAAAGCCCAGCTGGTCCTGAGCCCGGATAAAATGCGAGGGGTTATGTCAGGAAGGGCATCCGGTGTAAAACCTGTGCCAAGAAGACCTTCCGCGACACCCCCCAAACCCCTCCCCCCTGGAGCAGCCGAAAGTCTGACGACGACTCATTAAAAAAGTATTTGAAAGAAAACAATTTCATGGATTCTAAAAACAAACAAAAGAACCCCTCAAGATAAAGAGACAGATCTGCTTATAAATAATGTAGACACGAAACGGTTAATGAAAAATGTTATAGGAGGAAGTGGCGCAACATGTTTACAAAAGTAGGTTGCTGTAGTGTGATTTGGAGCGAGTCCAGAGGGAGGGGCGCTGAAAAATCCAGCCTACATTTCTTCTTTCGGAGAGTCACATTTAGAGAGAAAAACAGCCGAGAACCAGTGATGTATGGAAACTCATATGGTTTTATATGTTTATATGTTGTATACACAGGGCAATACTGTAGTAATGGAGAGAGAAATATTGTTCTTCTCAAATTTTTCCTGGACTATTACTACTGAAGCACCATCCCTCCCAGCCTGACGACACGACCCTGAGTCCTGTCACTACATTGTGTATTATTTCGTCTCCTCGGAAGCGTACCGCTCTCGCTCCCAGCTCACGTCAGGTCTGTGAAAGCTCCGGCGTGTTAACACCGAATCACAGGCCAGGAAAGTCATTTTACTCAGCATCGCCGGCGCAAAGACGACATGACAAGAGCAGAGGCATCCGTCCCTGATTGCACACCAGCTCGAAATCGTCGTGTCACTGCTTCATCAGCAGCCAGTCGACCCTTTACCCCGAGACTGCAAAAGTACCAGGGTTGAAAGGAGACATAAAAGGAGACAGAGAGGGTGATAAGAAGGACGAGAGAAAGGGAATAAAGAGGGCAAGGCCTCATACGGAGCTGTTTATTGTCCTTCAGAGACCGGGGCGGAAAATAAAAATACCCATGACCCTCTATTTCTTTTCTCCCAAGAGGGAGTTTGGCTCTATAATATCTACACACACAAACAGACAAACACAAACACGCACACGTTACAGCTTTCATCCAGCTCCGCAGGCACACATCAGGAAGGGCTGAGTTATTTGCCGTGGCAGAAATTGGAACAGAATTTAACGAGGATGTCGATAATAATTCTACAGAGTTGGATAAAAATTTCCCTCAACTTAATTAATCAGTTTCTGCTGAGATGATCGATAACGAGAGGCCTCATGTGTAGGAATGAGATCTGGCCAAAGAATCGAAAACTAAGCATTTGATTTTTTTTTTTTTAAACTAACCTTTAAATAAAAAAATACTAAGTAACATGAACTTATGGACTTTTTTTTAATGATTAATGACATAAATTACATATTTATGCCTATATATATATTTTTTTTTTTCCTTTCTATTAATAGGAACGTAACAATACCACAATATGATATTTTAACAACACTAAAAAAACTTATTTTTTCTTTTTTTTATTATTATAACTATATTTATATACAAATAAGTTATATATTTTAACTACACCTTTTTTTCTGTTTTACAAGGGCCGTTCAAATCAAACCGGGACATCTGATTGTGCAGAATAACAGAGCAGTTTCCATTTATTTCTCTCTATAATCCCCTGCTACACTAATGCACTTATCCCAGAGTTTCACTAGTGCTTGGACACCAACAAGGTAGAAAGTTTTCTCAGTACGCTGAGGTTATGATCCGACTGCCTGGTTCACGTCTGAAACGCTGGCCTCCCAGGAACTCCTTTAATGGTCCAGTCATGTGGAAATGTCTTGGCGAGAGGTCAGGACTGTACTGGGGACGTGGCAGTGACTCACAGTCGAGTTCCTGTAATGTGTGAGTGGTGTTGGTGAATGTTGCTGTGTGTGCGGTTCCCACAGACAGATGGTGACAAGATATCCGGAGGATCAGGCGTTCCTCTCGATAAATGGTCAAGGGGACGGCTGCAGTGGGATCCGAGCCATCTCGGCTGGGATCGTCATTCAACGTGTTTTAAAACGTTTGCACCATTCAGATGTTTTACTGCGGCTAAGGGTCTCATCATCGTACTGTGCTTGAAGTCTTCTGTAATCTTCTGAAGTCCCGGTCCGTCTTGAACGCTCTGATTATACAAGTTTTCAAATCTTTTGGTCATCGATTTAGTTAATTGAATCGAAGCATCAGTTTTGTGCTTCCATCTTTTGAAAATATCGAAATCTATCGAGTGTGGAGACAAAGATTGGCAGGAAAAAAGATTCCTGCTTTGTACAGTACGAGACGTATAGTAACATTTAAACAACAACAATAAACAACATTTCAACGCATATCAGATACTTTTAGTAGTATTTTAATACTTTTTTAATAAATTTTTTTTATTTATAATTATATTTACAAATAAATATAGCTGCTAGTCTGATCGTATCCAGCTATATTTCTTAGCACAAGAAATCAAAAGAAGTTTAAGATTTGGGGTTACTCTGTTGGGTTTAACCTTTGACCCAGACTTTTTTCTACGGGTATTTGTACTTGCGCTTGTCTCAAGGTTCAGGCTTCGATCGTGTTAAAACATGCTCTTGATCTTGACCCACGTTGTGTTTTCTTTCTAGAAGAATCCAGTCACAGCTCAATCAGTGGCTCAATGCACAAATAAAGCAGCAAAGGTCTCAGAAATGTATGTGGACTCGCACTCTATTTAGACTCGAGTCCTGCCTCGGTCTCAGCTACTCCTGGTCATCAACTTGACAAAGCCGGTTTTGACCACAGCGCTACTATTTTTGTCCCGGTACTGTTCTGGGATCAGCGCCAGACCCTCGCGGCTGATTTCCCCGATACCTTTGGCTTGTTTCAGGCCCTGCAGTCCTCCGTACACAGAAAGATTTAACTCTCAGGATGAGGGTCACCTTCCTACAGCAAACATGCTGCATACCGCTGCTTTTGGCGTGCTCGCCTGGGAATCGGGGTCCAACCCTATGTTGACTTTCTTTTTTTTTTTTTGTTCCAGCTGATGCAATCGAAATGATTCGCTTTCCATTTATACACAATCCGAGCTGAAAAAAAAAAGCCCACCATGCACCCGCGGGAAGGCAATCAGCAGGCCATTATTGAGAAAAAGAAATGGTAAAAGTGTGTCGCTCAGGGTGGGAATACTGCTGAAGGGAGCTGTGTCTCCCTCCTCCTCCTCCTCTTCTTCCTCCTGCTCTTTTTTTTTGACTGATTGATGATTACACTGTTGCTTGCGGTGAGAAGCAGCACGTTTGCGTAATGCCGAGCTCCAGGATCAGCAGAAGATGAGCATTATGGAATCTGATACGAGTATTTGCGCTGCTCCGGAGTATAAATAATGCTGGGAGAGCTGATCCATTACTAGTTCTACTGAGAAACTCGGACATTTCCTCTGCCCTGGTTGATCAAGCGCTCGGTTCGGAGTCGAAGAACGTCTTCAGATGAATATATTACAGTCTGCGTGGAGAAAACAAAATGATGAAACTAAGCTGAAATTGAAGCAACATGCTGCTCTACTTTTCTCACCGCAACAGTTTAGAATTTGAACTGATTTCTGATTTCATCAGTGTGATGATGATGGATCTCCCATTGACACATGACCTCTGCGTGTATTAGCCTTCTTCAACTTGGACGCTCCATGGTTCGATCCTGAGATCTACATGCTCTCACCGTGTCCCTCTCACCGAGGGAGCGGTCAATTGCCCCTAGATGAGTGAGATGTGCGTGTGATGCATCTTTTTATCCAGGATGTACTCTGATCTCAGTCTCAGACTTTACATCACTGCAATTGAATATTTTTTAAATACTAGAATCTTTAAATTGGATATTATTTTATTGCATAAAAAAAAACGCAAAAAAAACGGTGAGCGGAATGGTTGCTTAGGAAAACAAATATGGTTCCTCTATAATGTCACTCTAAGGAGAAAACAATATACAACATTTCAATGTATATCAGATACTTTTAGCAGTATTTTAATACTTTTAATTCTGTCAGAAATATAGCTGCTAGTCTGATTATTTCTGCCTACAGTGTATTTCTTAGCAGAGTCCAACTCTCGGTCTAAGGAAGTTTAATATCTGGGGTGACGCTGTTGGGTTTAACCTTTGACCCCGCACATTTTTCCATGCTTATACATTTTTCCGATCTTATATTTTATATCTTATCTTCCTGACTATACATTCAGTTCAACATATTCAACATATATTTTAAAATTTGTATTGTTAATTTTCGTAATTTAATACGTTCAGAACTATTTGTGTGACTGCTGAATGATTTCCCTTTACAGATACAACAGGCTACTTTAATCAAGGTGTTTTTTTTTGTTAATTAGTTTGCTAAGGTTTCCCATTAAGCAAAGTTTGGACACGCCTTCAAATTCCATGTTCATTCCTGATTTTTAGTTCTTTCTACACCGCTAAAGATATATAAACAGCTGATGTTCAGATGCGTCTTCTACTTAAAAGCTGCTCTGTACAGTAAATCCTTCATAACGGCTCTGATCTGAGCTGCTGATTGTTAATTGGTGATTTCTGAGGCTGGTAACTCTAAATGAACTTCTCCTCTGCAGCAGAAGAACGTCTTTAGAAGAAGTTTTACAAGATGTGTTCAAACTTTTGACTCAGGCTGTAGTTGCAACAATGCTGTGATGTTGTCCCTCTTAGGGACAGCGTTGTTTTGAATGACTTTGATAAAATGACTTGAGAGAACCTTGAATGAACATTACTTTGAGTATTTATGTCGATTAACATCCACTCGCACAATGCCCGGGCAGGGTTCAGAATTCTGATTAGATATTGGGACGGACACAACAGCTTTGTGCACAAATTTCACCGAGTCATGCTAACTTTTAAAACAACCTTGACAGCGGGACGAACACTAACTCGTTTTACTATACAGCCTCGCACACACGCACATGCTGAGAGCAGATAACGAGTTCAGCACCACGGGCAGCGGCAAGACACTAGGAAATGGGGCGGGGTGCTGTAATTCTGCACGGCCGGCTTCCCATTTTCATGCACCGTCGAACAAGGCTACACAATCAAGTGTAATAACAACACCGTCCCAACATCTGTAGCATGGCCGGATAAACATCACCTCAGTGAGCACTGCGTATTAAACCCAACAAACAGCAATCAATCAATAAAACCTTTTCAAAAATAGCACTATGGGAAAGTGTGAGGGGGCGAGTTCTGACTCTTCCAGAAAATATATACAACTGAATGATGAGAATAAAAGAATAAAAAAGAATAAAAATTATTTTATTAACTACTTAACATCAGCAGTAACTTTGTGAACTTGTTTCAATTTCCTTTTTCTATCCATTCATGTTTGTGCAGCATTCAAGTTTTGTTCTTTGGCGCACACACACACACACACACACACACACACACACACACACACAAAACGTAACCTACGCTGCACCACATTTGCTTCACTCACTGGTTTGGACTGAATCAGTGATTCAATTATTTCTCTCCGTTAAGGGTCACATGGTTTTGTTCGACTGCTGCTTTCTCGCCTCCCTAAAGGTTCGGCCCTGAGGAAATAAACACACCAGGATTCGATTGCACCTGACTAAATCGTGCGTATACAACAGAAGCCCGAACTCTGTAGGCGCTCCTTCTGCCCCGCACTGCCAGAACGCATCCCGCCACACTCGGACACGAAACAGAGATCGGTTTGATAAGTCGTCCCTGTGTGTCCTGCCAAAAGCAGTGGAGATCGTTAGTGTTGTTAATCTGTCAGGAGAAAGACCATTATCTTCATTAGCTGTGGTCGGCAGAGGGAGAGAGAGAGAGAGAGAGAGAACTCATCACTCACCCTGACGCCCAGCTCCACGTTCTCGCCCCCGTAGATTTCCAAGCCTTCGTCCAGCAGCCCGATTTCCTCAAAATACTCTCTGTCTACAACGAAGCAGCCGATCAGAGCAGGACTCCTGCAGAGACGCAAACAAGAACAGGGCCGGGAATGTCAAACCTGCCACGTACAAGGCCGTTAATATGCTGTTGTAATACAGAAGTAAAAATGAATACAACTAAATAATCTCTTTCAGGTTCTTTTAAGACTCTAGGACATAATAATAATAATAATAATAATAATAATAATAATAATAATAATAATAAAAACCTCTCATTAAAAAAGTACATCATTAACCAAATAATTAAATGTGGAATTATTTGATTACATGTGTGATTAAAAAAATATTTCAATTTGACCATTAAATATGTTTTATATCATTATTTATAAAATGGAATATGTGACTTTTGTAATTATTATCATTATTATTATTTATTATTATTATTCTTTTTAATGAACAATCCAATAAATCATGAAATAAATAATTAAATTAATATTTATATAACACATAAAAAAATTGGGTCAATTTGAAATGTATTATTTAATGATAAATTCATTGATTAAATGTAACATTTTAAATATCAATTAAATGAATGACTTTTAAACATTTCAATAATTTGATTTCATTTGTTTTTATCAACTCTACTTTGAATGATTTCCTTACTGATGTTTTTTTTTTTTTGATTTGTCTCATTCCACCCAGCGTAATAAACGAGCGTCTGCAAATTTATGGCCCGGCCTCGCAGTCGTATTAGTTCCTGTAACTCACTCTGCGGGTGATAATCTTTTTTTTCGCATATTCATTACACATTACAAAAATGAGATTTGGCTTCTATGTGTGAAATTCAGAAACATCCAGAACCATTGTTAATAAATCAGTTTCAGTTTTTGCACATATATTTACACACACCATCATTTACTAAATCATTTTACATAAATCATAAAAAGGCGGCGCAATGTAATATGTAATGTCATATAATGCACATTTCTTTTTTTCTTTTTTTTTCAATTACAAAACTTTTTTTTTGTAATGGAAAAGTCTTGCATCATAGTACAGTATTGTCCCCAGCAAGCCCGGTGTGTGTGTGTGTGTGTGTGTGTGTGTGCGCGTGTGTGTGTGTGCCCAGTGTGCTACCTGATTGGAGAGGTGGTGTTGTTCAGGTTCCACCAGGACTTGGGTGGGTTCAGGTAGCGACACCACAGCTCCCAGTCGAAGCCCTGAGCGGACAGCGGGTACTCCTCCACCTCGAACGTGTCGTATTTGATGTTATCGAAGGACGGCGAGATGATCCGCGTCCGGTCCTCCTTGATCCGCTGGAGAATCGGCTCGGCCCTGAGGACGACCGGACGCACGTGAATTACCATCTCACAGTTGATCCATTAAATTCATCACTTTGTGTTTATATACTTTAAACACCAGAGCTGCTGAGGTCTCAAATGATATTGATGAGAACTGCATTAGTGACGGTACTTCCAACCCATCGCAACATCTTATCATTGATTCATTTCCTTTAACAGCATGTCGTGTCATGTTTTATTCCACACGCATCACAGATGACCAGGTCTGCATCTAAAACTCTGAGTGGATTTAGGCCGTAATTTAAGGACCGGGGATTTTCAGGACTCCAGACTCACTTGGAAGCTCATTAAAGAAATATTTTGAAGATTTCTCCATCTGTGCTGACATTTCTGGGTCAGCTTGTTAAGCGAGTAACAGCAGCGATGCCACATAAGCCATGGAATGTGCTTGTAATGACGATGCGGACCTGGACGGGGGGCGGGGACGGACTTGAATCGTGTTTTGTCTGCGGGGTGAGACACCTGGACGCATTCCACAGATCAAAGGGATTCGGTTAATCCTGGACGACAGAGCAGATGTTTCATCCCAGATGTCCGGACGGACCTCCGTAACTCCTGTCCCGACGCACCTGCTTTCTAGCGAACAGGGTGCATCCGGAAAAGGTTATTACGTTAGTATCCATGTCCGCGTGAAGTGGCTTTTTATCTGGGATTTGATTCTCGTGAAATGGCTGACACTAAATAACTAATAGTTTTCCAGATATGATCACATCTTAACAAACCTGATGCCTAAAGAGCAAACAGAGACGACATGACTGAGAGCTTTCTGCTAACTTTTTTTTTTTTTTTACCGATAGAGAAGCTCGAGCAGCGCATAAAGACGCAATCTCGCTCTATCTGAGAAAGCGATAGATTCCAGCATCGAACATTCACACTCGTCGACAAAACACATCTGAAAATCGATTATCATGTATCAGTATTTTTTTCTCCTTGGTTAGAAAAGTGACTACCGTGCAGAAAGTAGGCAAAATATACAATCTAGTCTAACAACAAAAACACCCAGAAAATACTGTATGTGCTTACAGAGCGCATTTACAAGGGATGTTCATGTCAAACTGGGACTTTCCCCATCACACATTCACTCACTCATCTTCTATACCGCTTTGTTTTTATTTATTTATTTGGGAACACCAATTAACCTGACCTACCTCTCTTTGGACTGTAGGTGGAAACCGGATGTACATTACAGTACATATAAACATTGAAGAAGTCTGATTCTTTATTTTGAATCTGGAAATGATAAAAAAAAAAAAAAACGTCTTTTTTTTTTTTTTTGCGTGTAGACTCCTTAACAAATCTTTAAACGACTTTAGTATGAGGACGGGCAGGGAGTCGGTCATGTGGAGTGTTAAAGTTTTTAAGGCTGTTATTGATGTGCCTGATAGATCTCTATTCCCCAAAACTGCCCTGCAGTCCCGCCTGTGTCCACTAGGTAGGATTTACAACGCGTTTTTATAGTCACATCAGTGAAAATGGCTGAACCGTTAAATTAGTTTAAATAGTCAACAGACTTTTCAATTTAGAGAAATAAAACAATGTGTATTTTTTTATTTTTTTTGGTATTGCAGATGTCAGTACTAAATCGTGAACAGAATGTGAAGGTTAATATCACATTCGCTTTCTCAGGCAGCTCATCATCACCCACCAGCCGGTGTTAAACTCCACATGGGCGTCGAACAGCGCCACCACAGGGGCCGTCGAAGCCCTCCAGCCGCTCACACGGGAGCGGATCAGACCCTCTTGCTTGCTGTGCCGCACCATCTTTATAAAGCCTGGGCGTTTAGCGTTCGTCTCTCCTACGAAGTCCTGCAGCTTCTCCTTCAACTCCTCTAGAGAAAGACAGACAGACAGACAGACAGACAGACAGACAGACAGACAGACGGATGGGCATTACAGCAGTGTTAATACTAGTCACAGAAACGGCTTGTTTCAATCCCGTGTCCCGTGTGAGTCAGGGGGCGTCTTGTGCCATAACTGGAGAACGGTGCGTTTTGGGAAGTGCCTGCATTGTAAATTTAAGTTCAATGGAGGCGGATACAAAATTCATATCGATAGCAGGGTCTTTTCTAATGAATCCGAGTGAAGGCCGATTCCAGAACAGACCCGGCTATCGCCATGAATTTTGTATCGAGCCCCGCAGCGTACGACCCGCATTAATCACCACGGTTTCTGCACTGCCCAAAAAAATAAAAATTACAATAATAATTGCTTGGGCTCCCTGAGGCCACTCCTACTAATAATAAAGAAAATAAACCTGTACGCAAAGAGCAACAGGCTTTAGATTAAAACACAAGTCTCGTATCTTAAACAAAGACATCACATTTATACCCGTGCAGTCATTACACACAGTAAGAACTGAAGACGTGCACTGAAATGTAAAGCGGTATTTTTCCACGGTTCATCGTTTGCTGCAGGTAATGGACGATAGGGTCACCTGAGAAAGGGGCGTGGCCAAGTCACTCAACAATAAAAAGTGAGAAAGTTGTTTATGAGTCGCCTCACGTCCTGCGTCGAACAGTGAGGAGGCTTATCGAATGCCTGATTTTTCACAAACTTGAATTGACCAACATGTATTGCATGGAAGGCCGTCACGCTTTAATCTGATCACAAGAGGTCAAAGTTCATCAGAGGAAGAAGGTTCAACGCTCTTAAAGTTCGTGAAGAGTACAAAAGAAAACTAAACCCACTTTACAAGAGCCCAGCGATCAGCACGACCAGCTCGTATCTGCGAACACGCAGGTTACATTCCTGGCTTTCTTTTCATCCTCCTCTCCCTCCTCACTTTCGTTCTTTCTTCCTCCATTTCCTTCCTATCTTCCTTCCTTTCCCACGTTCCTTCTTTATTCAAGTTCCTTTGTCTCTCCCACCTTCCGTTTCTCCCCACATTGTCTTTCCTCATTTCTTTCTTCTTCAGTCTCATTCCTTCTGTTATTCCTTTCTTTTCTCCTTCTCCTTTCTTTAGGTCCTCCCCCCCCACAGTTTCTTCCTCCCCACTTTTTTCTGCTTTCTTCTTACTTTCATTTTTTGTTCTTTCTTTCTACATCACTTTCTGCCCAATCATTTTTCTCTCCTCCCTTCCCCACTTTTTATTCCTTCCTCTCTTTCTTCCTGTGTCCTGTCCCCCCACTTAAGTCTTTGTCTTATACCTTTTTTCTTCCCCCATTTTCATTCTTTCTTGATTTCTTCTTTCTCGATTGTCTCACGTGTTTTATTCCTTCTTTCCCCCCTTCCTCCCTGCTTCCTTCCTTCTCTCCTTCCATCCTTTGCCACTGTCTTTATTTCTTTCTCAATTTCATTCTCTATCTGTTTCTTCCCTCTTTAATACCTTCCCTACTCGTTTCTTCGCCTTATTTTTTATTTTCCTGTTGCTTTCCTTCATTTCTCCCACACTGTTCCTGTGCTCTTTCCTTATATTCCTTTATTTATTCTTTTTCCCTCCTTCCCTCGTGTTTGTCTATTTTTTATTTTTCCAGTTTTTTTTTCCTTTCCGCTTTCCTCCCTCCTCTCCTTTCTGTTTTGAGGTGTCCTGTGTCTCTGCCACACACCACTTCACACTGCCGTTATTGGTTGATTCGCACACGCACACACACACACACACACACGCACACACACACACACACACTCCTGTGTGTTTTATCCTTGAGCACACGGCGCTCGTCATCGATCAGTGAGGAGGTGCAATTGCACGGGGGAACGTGAACAGAATGTCTGCGGGCCGCTTGTTTGTTTTCTTTTACACACACTTTGCCGTGAGCTTCTGCGGCTTCTTGCTGTTTCACGAAATTGCATTAAAGCCTGTCTTCTCGTGCTGCCCTGATTTATACCCCGGCACTGTCCTCTCCTGCCTCCAGCGTCCGAGCGACTCGTTTCCTGCCGCGCCTCAGAGCCGGAGCGTGAGAGACTCGTCGTCTTGTGTCCTGTCCGTTTATTTTCTGACCTCGTTCTAAAACTGCTAAATCACCGGATCAGCTCGTTAGCCGCCTTTAATGGGCTGATAATTTGGTCTCCCCGAGCGAGCGAGCGAGGAAGCTACAAATCTCCTCCGCACGCACAGTGTCCACTCCTGCCTTCACTTTTATTTGATTCTCCAGATTTATAATTTAACAAATCTGAATGGAGGACAATTGATCATCAAGGGATGAGGAGTAATGGCTTATCAGCAATAAAGCAGCCGTGCACGAGAAGAGGTCGAGTAACGGCGAGCCGCAGGATCAATGTTTTATAAAGCACTGCCTCAGGTGCTCTCGGATTTTATCCGGACACGCGACCCTGACGAGCGGCGGCAGATTATAATCGTCACACGTCTGCCACGGTAACTAGGGCGCTGAGATGGCCTTTGTTTTAAAAGTGACATTTTCATTCGGCCCGCTCGGGCGTCTGGCATTTACAGCTCTCTCTGCGCCGCGTGTCGCTCAGCTAGCTGTCACTGAACCGGGCTGCACATCCATCATTCATCGGCCTGGGGGAAAAATATATTAAATAAATAACCGTCGACTGGGAACACGTTCCACGCGAATGACCCTGATCACAACGAATCAGATTCAAAGTGGGAAGTTCAGAAGATTCAGATTCAGCCATTATGACTAGCATGGATCCATCTCCAGCGCCACACTGAGCTAGCTAGCGTCTTTAGTAATTTTCTGGTTCTTTCCTCGTTTCCTTCTCCGCGTTCCGTCTATTTTTCTTTTCTTTTGGTTCCATCCTTCCTTCCTTTCTTCCTTTTTTCATTGAACGAATGAGTCAGAAAAATGACTTCAAAACACCATCAAACCGATGGCTTGAGCGGGACTCGACCTCTGAGTGTTGTGATGAGATCGTCTGCTTACCACTGGACCACTAGGGGGCATACTGTTAGTGGTAGTAAATGACCATAAATAACAAGCGCCACTAACAGCATGTTAATATTTGCCGAAAGTGGTGACAGTGTCACACTGAGAGATGCGGGACATGAGGTACACGAGCTGTGTGTGGGAAGCTGTTGTGTCGGCCCTGATCTCTGATTGGAATTATAAACCCTCTTAGAAATTTTAGGGACGTTGGACGTGGCTAATATCGAAAAGTTTCGAGATTAGCTCGGTTTACAAGCTCTGTTTAGTCACCATATGTCCCCCCCCTCAGACCCCTTAAAACCTGGCAGTAGAATTCTCTATTGATGGTCTGGACTGTGGGGACGAATTCTCAATGAATGATCCTGCAAATGTCGCAAAAGATGATGAGTATGCACTATGCCTTTTTTTTGTCGTGGAGATGATGGGCTCTTCCACGGTGAAGACTGCTGCTTCGTCTCAGGGTCGTACCCGTACACCCGAGTTTCATCACTTGGGAATGATTCTCGACATGAAGGACGGGTCATCCACGGCACGATGGCGGAGTTCTTGTCAGATTTCGACACGATGTTCCTTCTGCTCCTGGGTCAGCAGCCTGGGGATGAACACGGCAGCAACATGGCGCATGTTCAAATCACACGTGAGGATCGACTGGGCTGTTCCGTCTGACACCGATAACAGCAGCAGTGTTGTGGATTGGTCTCTGACGATCATCATGCACAAGTTGCCGAATGGTTTTGACATTTTCAGTTTGACAGTTTGAGCTCGTCGGAGGTCTTCTTGATCTCTCGTCATGTTCCGATGATGTTCTTCCGCTCCTGAAGTGTGCGTGCCACTCAAAACACCTCGAACGACTCGTTGCAACATCAATGTAAACGTCTCCGTGGCAGATGTGCCCAGTTTCGCTCAGAATTTTACATGTTGGCGTGTTACAAAACTAGTCTAGGAACCGTTTGATACCACCTCGTATTGTGTGATCATCGCGATGCCTTTACAACCATATTTACGATCGTTATTGTTCCTGCTGGGAAGATATTAATTCTTTCCTAGTGTATATTAATACACAGTGATAGTTAAATGAACAGCGTCCTGGAGGTTGTAGCAATTACTTAACAATTATTCTAATATAATAAACCAATGATAAGCAAGATAATTACATTACATTACATGATTCCACACTTCACCACCATGGTTACGACGGTTGCCATAGACCACACTCACCTTTTAATAGCTTTAATAGTAATCTGGGCACAGGGGGGCCGGGAGCGGGAAAGCGCTACACCTGTGCGGGATTTGTCTAACAAGTGTTCTGTGTCTCAGTGAGCTGGGGGAAGAAATAAGGATGGAAAACAACACAGATCCACAGTTGTGCCTGCGCAAATTGGAAGGAAAAAAAAGCAATTGTGTTGAAGGCAATGAATGGATTAAAGATTTCCCCAGCCTGCCTCACGTCTCGGGTCATCTCCAGTGTAGGAGTGTCACAGGATTATAATATAATGCGTTCTATTTGAATCGATAATTCTCCATCAAACAGAAGAGTCATCGTTTCTTCAGATCTGTAACTCTAATATTGTAACTCTATATAATAATGCTAACGTCCCTATTTTAGATCTCCCGGTACGTACCGTACTGTAGGTCTGCTCACTCTTACTCTACAGTCATGCAGGGATGCAGGATGTCCTTTGATGCCACCAGGGGTAACTCATAAACCCAGATTCCATTTAAAAATTTGTACGCCTTTAAACTCTTATATGCGCAGTTTTCCGCCGGTGAAAGCTGATGGAAAATTTACGGAGCAGCTCTGGAGCTTTGCAAGACCAGCGCACTTTCACACATCGTGAACAAAAAGCACTGAGGACGCATCGGAGGCGTCCAACGTGTCGCTAATCACTTGATTGAATTAGACGTAGAGTGAATTAGAATTAGCTGGCGTTCAAGTCAAGCCGGGACTCGGTAATGAAGCTGTCAAACGGATTGCCGTTTACAGAAGACTTCAAAGACTTCAAGCATAGTACGGCTTGACTGCGGCTAAGCGTGCAAAAGGCTGTACGTCTGTGAATGACGATCCCACTCAAGGGAGCCCACTGCAACCGCTCCTGTGAACACCCAGCAAGTTCAACGCCTGATCCTTGAAAATCTACAGATTAGGGCTGTAGCTATCGAATATTTTAGTAACCGAGTATTCCACCAAACATGGATAAATGGATAAAATGTACTTTTGCTTAATTAAACAGCAATGTAAAATATATAAGAGAAACGAATGATTAACTGGTTTCTTTTTATTAAAATCTACTTTTATTTGATCAAAAATAAACATTGTCATTCTTTACAATACAAGGAATAGATTAAAGTTGACTGAGATGAATTAAGTGCCATACATTCTTATTTTAAAGCCTTTTCTCAGATGCAAAAACTAAAAAGAAAAAGGTATTTCAAATGACTTTAAGTATAAAAAAACCTACGGCACACATTAAATACATTTTTATATATTATTATCGCTCCCTTCCATTTCGCAGGCCGCATCAGAACGCTCCCTCACATCAATACACCGCTAACTGTTTGCGTCTCCTTCCGCGTTGTGTGTGACGTAAGCGCTTCTTCTTCGTCGGTGTTTACTGGCGGCTTGCATCCGGAAGCGCGCAAAAACATGACGCAAGCTTTTAAAATTCATTCAAAGAAGCTTTGAGGCAGAAGATTTTGCCTCCATCACTTTTTGTAATTGAATTACTCGGGTTACTGGAGGAATCGTTTCAGCCCTACTACAGATACAGTAACTTGTGGCCAACTTGAGAAAGAGACCAGCGAGAGACGCATCTGTCTGTGGGACCCGTACACACACATTCACCAACACCACTTGCACTTTACAGGGACTCCGACCTCAGTCGCTACATCCCCCGTACCGTCCTGTCCTCGCTCCAGGACATTTCCACTTTTCTTGCGCATTAAAGGAGTTCCTGGGAGGCCAGCGTTTCAGACATGAAGCAGGCAGTCCGATTACTGAGAGAACTTCCTACACTGAGGGCATCCAGGCACTGGGGTAAGTGCTTAAGTGTGTCAGGGGATTATACAGAGAAGTGAAGTGAGTTTTTACTCTCAGAACTGGGTTCAGTTATTCTGCACGATCAATAGTCCCAGTTTGACATGAACATTGTCAAACATTGTTGCCGCTAAACTTGACCTTTGAAACTTGACCCCAATAATCAGCACTGTGTTACATGAGTGTATATATGAGTGCGTCCTGTTCTACTGTTTCGTACTTGATCTGGATTTCTGTAAAGCTGCTTTGTTTCACTGGATACAAATTAATTTATTTAATACTGAAAAAAAAAATATATATATATATCTTATGTATAAATTTCACTAAGACGAACCTTGACTGATCTGCAGCTTCATATTGTGTAATCATTGATGGGTTGCTGCGATTTTATCCACGGATTGCTCTGTCCAGCCTAAAACGCTCATTTATTTTAATTACACACTTGAATTTATTGAACATTTTCTGAAAATGCTCAGTGGTTTCTTATTAATGACCTGAAAGAAAGAAATTCTACAAATGAAGAGGACTAAAACAATCGGGACAAAAGTAATAAAAGGAGGACGGGCGAGTGTGTGTGCGTCTGGTGTCTCGGGTGTCTGAGTCACTGCAGTGGCTGAGCTGCTTTACTGGAATCTCCTTCCACAGTTTGCCTTCAACAGAACATGGTGTGGCTTATATGAATCATCTGCATCATGAACATGCTTGATTTGCGCATTTGAGTGCAAGTAAAAATCAGCAACACTTTGACAAATCTATAAAATAAAAGAAAAGAAAAAAACATTTCAGTAAAACATTACTAAAAGAAATCTGATGTGTGTTGTTGAAAGTGCTTTCCAAATCGATCTGAACTTTACAAACTTGTTGCCATTCTTTTTCCCGCTTCCCGTTGTCATGACGACGTTGTTGACGTCCTGTCTGGGTCTTTAGTGAATGCTCAGACAGCGCTGTCTGAGAACCGAGACGCTCCGTGATGATCCTTGACCCCGTGATCGACCCCCGGCTCCCGAAAATCATCCAATTAGCGCGGAGCCGGTCCGCTCGCCCTGAACTCACGACGCCACGGCGAGCACGCTGCTCCACGAATGCTAATGAACAAACAGTGAACTGCGTGCACAAATCTGACGGCACGGTCCACAGAGGTGTTGATGAGCAGCGATTAGATTCGATTCGATTAGATTGGATTAGATTAACGATCACGGCCATAACGACATCAGAATCTCTGTCGCCTCTGGAGCCTGGCACGGCGCTCCGGCACACGTGCTGCAGAAAGCTGTTCGCTAAAATGTCAGCGCTGATGTGACCTGAATGCCTGAGGAGGAAAAGAGTCAAACCAATAAAGATCCTAAATCCAGCCAGGAACCGGCACACGAGGAGGTGAAATAAAGGTCCGGCTGCAGAGTCTTTTCTTTTAGGAAGAAAAAAAAAAAATCTAAAAGCTTTTGATTTCAGGTTTCTGGAGAGTGAAGATTAGCAGCGTTCAGGGACTGAACTGGTGAAACGCTGGCTAAGTGCGTTAGTGTAGAGGGGATTAGATCGAGAAATAGAGACAGTTTTGTACTCTTGTAACGATGTTCCGTTATTGTGCACAGTCAAAGGTCCCGGTTTGACTTGAACGCCTTAATGTTACTGTTTTCTCATTTGTTCATAAAAGTATATAAGATCATGATATGGCTACTACACGCACACAAACTACTCCTGGCAACAAGCCACAACTTGACCAGCTTGTACATCATACAGTAGGTGCAAGTTCCACTTCCATACAACTGACCTTGCGTTACCATTGCGTTGTGTTTTTTTTTTTTTGGTCAACAATTTCTTCATTTTTGAGTTGAATCGCACCGTCGCTTCAGTGCCCTTCAACAGCTCGGCTTATTTTTTCCGTGGCTCCAGACTTCCTTCCTTCGGTGCTTTGGTGGAGGAAACGGGCGTGGACTTTGACACGCAAGCCAAAAACCACATTCGTTTATGTCTACAAGCAAAAATGTCCGAAGCTTATCATTATTTTCAAAAAGAATTTTGTGATCGCCGAGCCCTGGATTAAAATATCACCAAGCAGTTTTTTTTTGTTTTAAATGCAGCATTACTTCCTTATATAATGATAAATACACCATGTGTTGTCTAGATTCCTGATCAGTAATTCTCACTGTATTGCCCCCCACCACAATAAATATAATCTCTTTCCTGAGCCACGTGTGTGTAAAATAACATAAAGACACAGAATTATAGATACATATTATAACTTCTTATGGTTTTAGACTGTAGCTGTAACTGAACAGCGACGTGTCTTACTGGTTACCACATGCAGAGCTGGAGGGTCGAATCTGACCTTCGAGAGTGTGTGTGTGTGTGTGTGTGTGTGTGTGTGTGTGTGTGTGTGTGTGTGTGTGTGTGCGTGCTTGTGCCCTGCTTGTAGACCCCATTCAATTCTGCACCCCTATGCAGCGGTTAAGAGCTGAAGATAACGGATGGATGGATGGAGAATTTTAATTGTACCGTATTCATGGGGTGCCAATATATTTATTTTATTTCATTTTTAGGATTATGATTTGTTTAAATAATTTAGATAAAACAAACAATGCATGCACAAATTGTTTAAAAAAAAACTAAGTAAAGGGGAAAAGTATAAAAAAGATGTATAATTTTTTAAATATATAATTAAAGTGTTTTTTTAACAGTTTTTGGAAACATTACATGTTCACAAAAATGAAATAATAATGTATTAATTAAGTATAGATTTTTCCTTAACTTCACAACAAAACACAAGAGCAGATTAAAGTAATTGATTTTTTTTACTCTTTCTCTTTTTCATGTTTTCACATCTCACCCCTAATCTGCGTCCATGTTTTCATATTTAACATTTTTTTCTAATTTATTTTTTAGATTTTATATAATGCTGATGAGGTTTTGCCCTAAGGGCTGAGGTGTGAATTAAAATCCCGGCGCTCTTCGGTTCGCGGCGGCTTTGATAAAGTCAACCCGGCTTTCTTTTTTATGAGCGCACGGCGCTTTGCTAATTTCTCTCGCGCTCTAAAGGTCACGGGTCTGAGCTTTTATTACCGTCACGAACGTGAATGGAGCTGAAGTGATATACGAGCGGAGCTCCGTCCTGCCTCACAGCTCCCGGCTCGGCCCCCTGTGGGATCCATCGGGGCTCTCCGGTT
Organism: Clarias macrocephalus; assembly: GCA_011419295.1. NCBI lineage: Eukaryota > Metazoa > Chordata > Actinopteri > Siluriformes > Clariidae > Clarias > Clarias macrocephalus. The sequence goes on along the minus strand of JAAGKR010004351.1, from coordinate 25,481 downwards.
TCCTTCTTTCTCCCAAAAAACACCTGGTGTGAAATCGCTGCTTCAACAAACAGCATTTGATTAAATCATTTAATCGAAAAATAAAAGAAGATCTTACAGCTGGCCTAATCGCCTTCTATTGTTTGATTTGTTGATTTTTGCTTCCCGTTTTGAACGGTTGTATGTTGATGGTGTGTATGATGTTGAAAGTCACATTTATTTACTGTAACATTCTTCCTGTAGACTCACCGCTGCTGCTGTTGTCGTCCACCAGTACGATCTCTTTCAGCAGGTGGCTGGGGGTTTTGTTCATGGCCGACTGGACGGAGCGCAGGATGACGGACAGCGCCTCGTTCACGAAGATGAAGACGATGCTGACCTGCGGCAGGTTCGAGGGGTACGACATGTTCTTACACCTGCACAGAGAAAGGACATTTCAGACACCGAGTTCTGATTAAACGTTTAATAAAAGCGGCACGCGTGGCTTTTCTCAGGGTGTCCAATAAAGCCGGAGCGAGAGCTGAGGAACACCTCGGCCGTGACATTCGCTCACGTTCTCTTAACTGGATAAAAAGCAGCTCTCTGGCACCTCGGTGAAAAAGAGGTCTGCGGTAATTACAGGTGGCAGGATAGCACTTTTCTATTCAAAACCAACACCTCGCGTTAACAGATTGTCAAAACAGCGGCAGGGTGCGGGGCTACGGAGCTGCAGGGCGCCGCGACACCTCGGGAACGCGCGAGAATGAGAACGTTTTCACCTTCTTCGTACCTTCTCATTTACGGCCTATATCTGGAGCTGAGTTAAGCGCAGGTACGTAATCAGGACTTCATTCTAGAATGTGCAAATCTGCGCCAGACCTGGGAATCATTCAGTGCCGTGAAAAAGTATTTGCCCCCTCTCTGAATTTACACGTTTATTTCCACTTAAATGACTGAGTTCATCAAACTAATTTTAATATTACACAAAGATAACCAGAGTAAATAATGATTTCATTTATTAACAGTGACTTTCTCCTGCCAATCTTTTGCTCCAGTCTCCAGGCCAGTAGGTGGAGATATTGAGCCCATAAAAGAAAGCTAAGAAGAAGAAACTAGGACGTGTTAGTCAGACATACAATAATTATCAGACTTGTACAATAATTTGCGCCTCTCTATAATGTATGATCAATAATTGTAAAAGTCAATAATTTTATACCACAGTTTTTGTGCTCTCATAGTTTGACCTCGACCCATATCTCTACTGAGATCTCGTGAGACAGCCTCCGTGGTCTTTTTTTTAACAACGCTGGCACCACTGAGAAGAACCGATACTCTCACAAAATGAGAGTATTTTGCATGTTCTTGCAGAAGATTTTTATTGTATTTATGTTTTTTTTTTTTCCTGGGATACTTTCAATAAATGTTTTACTCTTTGGCCATTTAACAGTTCTACGCTTACCTAAATAGTTTGTTTTTTGCTTTATGTTTTACCAAAATAATAAATAAAGTGTTAAAGATTGATTCAGACTATATAAGTAAACAATAAATAAGAAGAATATTCATAAAAATGACGAGTGATGCCATAATTTTGTCTTGGCCTTGCACATCTATCTATAAAAAATCTTCTTTGTCTTTCGGCTGTTCCCTTTCAGGGGTCACCACAGTGAATCATCTGCCTCCATCTAACCCTGCATCCATAAATCTCCACTTCGGTCTTCCTTTAGACCTCCTGCCTGGCAGCTCCAACCTCAGCATCCTTCTACCAATAGTATATATTCACAATCTCTCCTCTGAACACGTCCAAACCACCTCAATCTGGCCTCTCTGACTTTATCTCCAAAACATCTAACATGGATTGTCCCTCTGATGAACTCATTCCTGATCTGATCCATCCATGTCACTCACAAAGAGAACCTCAACATCTTCACCTCTTCTCTGCTTCCTCCAACCCTGCCTTGCCTCCGTTCTTTACTTCATCTATCTATAAAAATAAAAAATAAAATAAAAAACATTTTGAAAATTGTTTTGTGTAGCCTAATTAGCCTGCGGAGCTAATTAGGCCCAACCTCCCTATCATGGCACTGAGATCACATGACCCGAGACCTCATTATAATTTTTTTCTTTTGTTTTGACACCTCGTCATGTGATCCTTACTTTTGCGTAAGCATTAATATTCATTAGTGTCTGCCAAAGGTGGGCGTGTCCACAGGATTAGTCTGTGTCCTTGTCTGTGTTCAATTATTTCGATGTTTACACAACACATTGTATAGTGACTTTATTTTTTTTTCTCTTTATTTTAGCACATTTTCACACACTCAATAAACATTTTGAGAAGCATGTATGGTCTGTGTTAATGTTTAATCGGTTCTGTATCGAAAACTGAACCGACAAACATTCAACCGAACTACAGAACTAATTCAATCACTCAGCACTAATCTGTGTACGATCCTAGACATAACTAGTTACGCTAGGGTCATGCTAGGGGGCGGAGTTAAAATCAAACAGCGGCCTGCCTATGTTCTGTGTGATTCTGAAATTACTGTAAAACTTAAACACGTTTTGGTTTCTGTGCAATACTGCCATGCACTGTGAGCTAAGCTAAGTTTAGCTTAGTTACTGTATAACAATTATAACATTAATATGTAAAATTCATCTAAACACAAATAAATATATATATAACATTATACGTATTACATTATATATCTATAGCATATATAGCATTAATTATTTAAGCATATAGTCACTTGAAGGGGTATAAAAAAGTATTTTTTTTTTGTCCTCTAACCAGAAGCGATCCTGAGGACTGAACTCTTATAGTAGGTAATAAGTGTAGCAGAGAGGTTTTGGTCCCTCCCCAGGACCCCTGATCCCAAGGTGGGCCACAGCATCACTGATCTCACTGACTTGCAATTTTACAGCATTGTGAACTGAAGGTTCAGCAACTCAGCTGTAGTCAAGGGCAGTAACAACCACCTCACGAAATAGAAACCGCCGCAAGAGCGTCCATTATCCTCACAAGCTGCCTCGTCCTAAACACACACTATAAAGACAAAAAAATGAAAGTGGAACTTTTGCATTTTGGAAAGAAAAAACAACAAATATAAGACACTATTCAGTCTAGCGCCGTGCATCATGGGATAATTGTGTGTCATGGAATACTACAGTGTATAAAGGTGTGTTAAAAGCTTTCGTAGCGTCCTGTCCTCCTCTTGCGTCTCACGTCTCATTGTGCTCGTCCGCTCAACACAACAGCGAGTATAACAAATATCTTTAAGGTTCGACTTTAGTTTCTTAAATCTTCGGGAAACGACAGTCAGAATGTTAATCTGTCGAATCCCGTGGTGGCTGAATCCCGTCCCTGTCTGTGTCACCGCCTGTGGTGTTGAAGACGTATTTTATTTAAACATTTGTCGCAGACTATTTGATGTTTAAACATGTCTTGATGTAATGCTGTGTTAGAGAGACGCGGTCCTGACTGGACGGCGCCCTCGGCCTCGTTCAGCACCACGCTGTCAATCAGCCGTCACCGTCCGTCTGTCAGGACGCGCCGCTGCCCTCGGGGACACGAAATATCTGAACAAGACTGGCATCCTGTTTTTCGTCTTGTCATCCTTTTTTTGTCCTCCAAAACAAACTTGTATGGCTTTGGTGTATTGTTTTATTAGATGTGGGACTGCTTGGCTCTATCACTGACACAGCACAGGATACAGTTTATCAGCTATTTTACAGTGTGAACTTTTAAATGACTATCAGACGGGACCCTTGAGAATGCTCCGCCCCCTCTGTGCTGAGAGTCTAGCTCCGCCTCTTGAGAAAAGTGCATCGAGCTGACCGAGACTTGTTTAAGGAATTATGTTGATCGGGTTAGGACGAGTACCCGAAAGGTTGAAAGGGACAAACGTACACACACACACACACACAAACACACACACACATGTACGCAGTCAGCATATGTAAGCTTATAGCCAGGCGCCCCGTGTCACCTACATCAAAAGAACAAAAAAAAAAAATCGATAACACTTTAGTTATACAGGGACCCGATAGACAAAAGGGTTCCCACGGACACGAGCTCTTCGTCTGGACACGGGCTATAGGAAGTATTACCATATAAGGAATCAAGAAGCGCAATAATGAGGGGGGGGGTGTTTCATGGGTACCGAGGCATGCTAAAATTCTCACAACATCATAATATGCGACAAAAACAGTGTCAATCAACAGAAAATAATCACGCACATTACTGTACAATTCCATGATAACTATTTAGAATCCAGTGGTTTCATTAAGATGTTCATACAATGCAAATCAGCACATGATATACAGTATATATTTAAAAAAAATCTAAGTAATATCATATGAGATTATGAGGTGAATCATCAGGTTTAAAAGCCATTTTGTTAAATTAGACCAAGTTTGCTGTGATTAATGTTACAATTAATTAATTACAATTAAATATGTGACATTTTATTCCCTGTGGGAATACAGAGAGTGTAATAAACAAGGGTGAAAGTAGTTTTAAAATCTTACCGCTACTATTGTACTGAATGTAGCCAAAAGGTGAGGGGGGGTAAATCCACGGAGGTGGACATGCCCGTAAATCTCGTGAGTTTCTCTTTATATTTTCACTTATTCTACTTTAGGATATCAGCTCCATTAATTCCCAGGTTCCGGGATTATATCCCAAACAGCATGTAGTGTGTTCACATCAAGTAGTGCTCTTGGTCAGGGGTTAGAGAGGGATTTTTCCAGCCTTGTGTTAGAAGCTAGTTAGCTTTGTAGCCACAAATAAAAGAACATTGATGTTATTTGTGTTTTTTTTTTTAATGATATAACATTATCAGATGTGTGTTCTTGCTGAAAGTCTGTCTGTGACTGGTTGTGAATGTGGGTTTCAGACCTACTCTCACCCATGCAGCGACCTAAAATTACAATTGTTCAAGCACCTGTAATGCCGAGTGATACATATGGCTGATCGTCCCAGTGCTGTTTCCGCTCATTATCACCACTCGTCTAAGCATCTTACTCGGTCGAACTGTTGTATGATAGTCTTTTTAATTTCATCATCTAAAGTCTTTCATATTTCATTATACACTCCACTATACTCCTAAAAGATTGTAGATGCCTAACTACAATGCCCCCCCCCCAAACATGTCCTTGTGGAATTTCATGTTTACTGTTCCATGTGATGGTGAAGGGTGCACAAACTTTTGGCCTTATAGTGTGTGTAAGTTTCTAACCAGCCTGTGGCAGTGATACATTTATTTTTATTTCTTTAGCTTGTCTCACCCCTCAGGTCTGTAGTCGGGGATGGCTCGGTCCATGGGCAGGCGGTCGCTGAGGTAGCCGTTGTAACCGTAGTACTGGAACATCTTGAGGGCGACCCGGCGGCTCTCGGAGTTCAGATCCTGGCCCCAGTGGCTAAAGAGCGAGGAGTCGGAAAAGGATCGGTCCTCCTGATTGCTGTCTTTCAGCGGGGTTTCTGTACAGGGTTCAAAGACAAAGACAGACAAATGAACATCAGTCTCAAATCAAACGAGATCAAACACGGTGACATCGTTCTAAACATCACTTTGATGTTTTAGCTTCAAGCCTTGATTTGTTAAATTCCAACAACAAGCATGAATGTAAAAATGCTCAAAGTTTTCCGAATCAGTGAGTCGACTCATTTTGAAATTGACTCCAATGTGACCCGAGATCAGCACGGAGACCTGATAGATGACTTGACACACAACATCTTATCACAATACTGTCTGCTGTAGTTAACTGATTCGACCAGGTTCACGAATCACTACGTAACAATCTGTGTATGATCTCTTATGAATCCATATCCTTTCAAAAATGTAAAACACAAACAGGAAACTAAAACGAGTGAATCATTTTTTAGTGTGTGGAATCGACTCAATCTAAGGCCATGAGGTTGGCTCTAATTTAGGAACGCCAATTAGCCTAATCTGCAGGTCTTTGGACTGTGGGAGGAAACCAGAGTACCCAGAGGAAACCCACCAAGAATGGTGAGAACATGCAACTCAATAGATGCGCACAGAGGTGGCAATCAAACCTGGACAGGAACCGAACCTGGACCCTGGACAGTGCTACCCACTTCACCACTGTGCCGCCCCTAATTTCATATGGAAAATGGAAACTTCTGGGGCCTCCGAGTGGCGCAGTGGTAAAGCGCTCGACCTATCATCTGGAGATTGCGAGTTCGATTCCCGGGTGATGCTGTAACCTCTCGCAGACGGAGGTCTAGAGAGAGCTGATTGGCCGAGCTCTCTCAGAGGGGAGGAGTGAGAGGTACTTAGTGCTCCCACATTAATCACGGCTCTACAGCCAGTCAGGGGCGTCTGTGAGCTCACAAAAGCGGAAGGAGCGGATAGCGCTGTCCTCCGAGTGCGTTACGCCGCCCCCAACGGTGCGCGAGCGAGCAATTCGAAAAGAGGCGTCGTCACGTGGTTCGAAGGAAACACGTGATAGTGATAGAGTGGTAATAGTAGCCTTAATGTGGGAAGAGGGGCTCCCACATTAAGAAAGAAAGAAAATTCGAAAAAGATTTTTTTCTAAGGTCACCAGCAGGGGGCGACGTACAGAAAGGATTTGAACTGGCCAAGGTACGAGATAAACAGCTATTACTGTAGCTTTTTGCAAGTATCAGCAGATTCAATAATGTAATATATTTCTTTCAAAGATTTCACATTTCAATCTAAACTGAAACTATGGAATATAATTCTGTAAGTAAGAAATGCTGTAGCCGGGGAGAGAACTCCAAACACAGAGTAGAAATGTCGGGTAGAAATGTCATGTAGTTAATTAGTTACGCTCCTCTAAAGCACTGCTGAAGAAATCTAAGGTTGAAGTCAGATGTGTCCTGAGAGAGAGAGAGAGAGAGAGAGAGAGAGAGAGAGAGGAATTATGGGAGGTCAGTGTGCTGTAACAAACATCCAGCGTACAGAACTACATCGGGATGGAGAAAAACACAACGCCGGGATGAGCTGTAATTAAATCAGTGTCACCGTGGACTCGTGTAGAGGCACACATTTATCACGCTTGTTACACACCGTACGAGAAGTGTGTGTGTGTGTGTGTGTGTGTGTGTATGTGTGTGTGTGTGTGTGTGTGTGTGTGTGTGTGTGTGTGTTTGTGAGGGAGTTGACCAAGACTGAGCGGTGGAGAAGGACTTTTCATCAGCCAGGTGACACAGGAGGAGCTCGGGCTTAAACAAAGACGCTTCTGTTACTGCATCTGAACCCTGACCAGCGCCGAGGCACACACACACACACACACACACACACACACACACACACACACACAACACTCATACACACACACACACACACACACACACACACAACACTCATACACACACACACACACACACAACACTCATACACACACACAACACTCATACACACACACACACACACACACACAACACTCATACACACACACACACACACAACACTCTTACACACACACACTGGCATAACTTCTGCTCTAAGCCATTAAGTGAGCCTGTATACTCCCCACACAACAGATTCATTTCATCTGGATCCTCCTCCTGGTGCAAAAGTAAATCCCCCCTCCCTTTTTTTCCATACCTGCAGTTAGTCTTGTTTAATGTTCATAGAGACGCTACAGAGAAGAAATAAGCATGAAAGGAAGTCACAGGGGACAAGACAGACGTCTGGGGACTTTGTGTAATTACTGATTGCTTTGCTAATTTGCCAATGAAGCTAGCACCAAGTGGTGTGTGTATGCTGCACAGTGAGCTGAATCTGGCCAGTACAGTATGTCGTTTATGGTGGGGTGAGCTATAAACCAGTTTGAAAAAAAAAAAACAGAACAAGAAGAATAAAATAAAAAATGTTCACAAAAATTCTCTAATCTGAACACAGGTGCTTTAATTAAATCAACATTACAGTATGTCCTCGCTGTTAAACCAGTTTTATCCAAATATTATCTTTTTTTTTTAAATCAGGTTTTTCTGCAAAAATAGCAAGGCAAATTGAAGACGTAAATATCAGGGAGTGGTGCTGAGCAAACCGAAGCTCGTGTACACACAGCCGGTCTCTGTGGAGTCGCTGTTCCTGCAGGAAATGGAAAGAAAAACAAGCTGAGAAGCTTCACCCTCTCTGAAGTCCAGGCCCGCTTTCAGAGGCAAATTTATAACAGAGGAGTTTCCACCCTGGGCTTTCTCAGGAACATGACAAGCTGTGTTTCTGTCAGACTTTTTGACCTGATAAAAGAAAAAACAGTGACCGAGTGTACGAATGATTCTTTATAGCTGCCGTAATATACGTGGGAATACGACCTTGTTTCAGGGATATAATAATTTAGGATTCAGTCTGAAAGAGAGCTTCGGTCTGTAATTCACAAAGACTAAGTCAGTGATTCAGTCGGTGAACTTGTTTTTTAATGTATCATACTTTAGTGAATAAAACTTCAGATAAAAGATTCAGTCTGTAATTTAGTCTGTGATTCACTTCATCATTAGACAAGATTCAGGTATGTGATTCGGAGAGATTTAACCATTAACTCAGTCTGTGATTCAGTCTGTGATTCCAGAAACTGTAGTTATGCTTCCGCCTCAGGACCTTTAATCTATCGCAAGAACATTTTCAGGAACTTTAGCCATGTTTCCACCGAGACAGACTTCAGCACGGCTAAAAAAATCTATACCATCGAACATGAGATTATTAAAGTTTGTTTTATATCCGGGGTGGTGTAGCACTGGTGATAAAGCAAACCCTTCTTTCCTTTAGCTTTCTGTAGGAGTGTGTTTTGTGCTCACTTCTAGCGGCTCACAGCAAAAAGGCCTGAAGCGTGAAATTGCATTTTTGTCTGCATGCACACAATTTAAAAATCGAATGCTAATGCTAACACCATATTTACACAACAACATAAAAGCAATAAACAACTTCACTCTGGCTCATTCACATTTGCTGCTGGTGCAGTTTTTATTTTATTTTATTTTTTCGGTAGGCTGCAATACTATCCGGTATCAGTCACCTCGATGTGTCACTGATAATTTTTGCAGTGTGGTGGAAATGCAAAGTAGGAATTTCCAGACTTTGCCCAGGAGCTGTATAGTTCTTTGTTAGAATGTCCCTGAAACTGTAGTGTCGACTCGAATCATGCTGAAACGTGAGGAACAGGATGAAAAGTGGAGAAAATGTTTATACCACAGTGCTGAATGTTCATGGAAGGATCTTCTGAGGTAGTGCTGTGACTACCGGTTTTCTCACTCAGAGCCGATTCTGTCTGTGATTCAGTCTGTGAATCTGCAAGATTCAGTCAGTGATTTCCACAGTGCTTCAGTCAGCGATTCAGTCTGTGATTCTGTATGATTGAGTCTGTGATTTAGTCTGCGATTCTTCAAGATTCAGTCAGCGATTCAGTCTGTGATTCTGTATGATTGAGTCTGTGATTTAGTCTGCGATTCTTCAAGATTCAGTCAGCGATTCAGTCTGTGATTCTGTATGATTGAGTCTGTGATTTAGTCTGCGATTCTTCAAGATTCAGTCAGCGATTCAGTCTGTGATTCTGTATGATTGAGTCTGTGATTTAGTCTGCGATTCTTCAAGATTCAGTCAGCGATTCAGTCTGTGATTCTGTATGATTGAGTCTGTGATTTAGTCTGCGATTCTTCAAGATTCAGTCAGCGATTCAGTCTGTGATTCTGTATGATTGAGTCTGTGATTTAGTCTGCGATTCTTCAAGATTCAGTCAGCGATTCAGTCTGTGATTCTGTATGATTGAGTCTGTGATTTAGTCTGCGATTCTTCAAGATTCAGTCAGCGATTCAGTCTGTGATTCTGTATGATTGAGTCTGTGATTTAGTCTGCGATTCTTCAAGATTCAGTCAGCGATTCAGTCTGTGATTCTGTATGATTGAGTCTGTGATTTAGTCTGCGATTCTTCAAGATTCAGTCAGCGATTCAGTCTGTGATTCTGTATGATTGAGTCTGTGATTTAGTCTGCGATTCTTCAAGATTCAGTCAGCGATTCAGTCTGTGATTCTGTATGATTGAGTCTGTGATTTAGTCTGCGATTCTTCAAGATTCAGTCAGCGATTCAGTCTGTGATTCTGTATGACTGAGTCTGTGATTTAGTCTGTGATTCTACAAGATTCAGTCAGCGATTCAGTCTGTGATTCTGTATGATTGAGTCTGTGATTTACTCTGTGATTCTTCAAGATTCAGTCAGTGATTCAGTCAGTGATTCTGTATGACTGAGTCTGTGATTTAGTCTGTGATTCTTCAAGATTAAGTCAGTGATTCAGTCTGTGATTCTGTATGACTGAGTCTGTGATTTAGTCTGTGATTCTTCAAGATTAAGTCAGTGATTCAGTCTGTGATTCTGCATTATTTAGTCTGTGATTTAGTCTGTGATTCTACAAGATTCAGTCAGTGATTCAGCCTGTGATTCTGTAGGACTCAGTCTATGATTTAGTCTTTGATTTAATCTGTGATTCAGTTTGTGATTCAGTCTGTTATTCTGTAAGAGTAAGTAGGTGATTCAGTCTGTGTTTCTGTAGGATTCAGTCTGTGATTGTGCAGTAGCTGTAACAGAAGATGTACATTTCATTGTTAGAATGTCCCTGAAACTCAGTGTTTCGGACTTGTGCTAAAACGTGATGGAACAGAATGATATTTATACCACAGTGCTGAATGTTCATGGAAGTATCTTATAAGTTAATGCTGTGACTACCGGTTTTCTCACTCAGAGCCTTCTTATTCACAATCAATGAGATTCTGTCTGTGATTTAATTTGTGATTCAGTCTGTGATTCTGTATGATTGAGTCTGTGACTTAGTATGTGATTCTGTAAGATTTAATCTGTGATTCAGTCTGTGATTATTTGTCATTCAGTTCGTGAATTTGTACGAATCCATCTGTGATTCAGTTTGTGATTCAGTCTGTGATTCATCAGTGATTCAGTCTATGCTTAAGTCTGTGAATCAGTCTGTGATTCTGTAAGATTCAGTCTGTAATTCAGTGGGATTCAGTATGTGATTATGTCTACGGTACAGTGATTCAGTGCAATTCTTATCCTCTGACCTACACAGTCATACAATAAGTATCAATACGTCAGAATCCTATTCATACTGTAGGAAGGCCCCCGATAGCGCTGCTCTTGACATGTTTTCAGAAATATCAATAATATTAGACATAGTGCGAAAGTTAAGTTTCGTTCTCGTCTTCTCTTGTCTTTAATAGCAGCTCACAAACCAAGTAGTTCCATACTGCCACCTGCTGTATCGGAGAGAGTAAATACGCAAGTGTACCTGAGTACAGAGAACAAAAGAAAAAGGTGCACGCTGGCGAGAGGGTAAGTGGGAAAAGGGGAGCAACTGTTCCTGGTGCAAATCAATCGTGCCTAATCTGTGCCCAGTCAGTGATTCTTTAGCTATGGGTTTTATGACTTGGCACTTTTTTCAGTAACGTGACAAGCTGGATTATTTCTTCAACATCAAGTGAATAATAAAAACAGGAAATAGTGAGTTAATAATGTTCCAAAACAATAAACTATAGCTATAAATAAATAAATAAATAAATAAATAAAGAACTAGTGCCATTCAAAAAAATTCAATTGTTAGTGAATCGCTGTTGTATAAGAAGGAATAAACCTCTGCAGGACATGCTGTTATTGAAAAATAGTAAGATTGACTGCTTCATCACGCCACCTCACCACTAATTACTTTTCTACATCACAACACTGTGTTTTAGTCTACACATTATATTATATTATATTATATTATATTATATTATATTATATTATATTATTTAAAGGTCATGATGTAGTGTAATGAATGGTGGCAAAACTATTGAAAATCTAATTCACCCTGCCAAGCCTTCCTCTCAGTGTGTGTTTGCGCGTGTGTGTGTTTATGTGTGTATTAAGGCTGGAAAGGTCACACGTGCAGCAGAGTTTCATCCTGGCGTGTCTACGAACAGCTATAAACCTTATAAAGGCCATTAACAGAGAGATCAGCGAGCTCACACCCTACACTCCCGTGACACCACATAAAACTGTTCACATTTCTCTACAAACGTCGCCATGACAACGGAACACCCCCTGTCTGGATGAGGGAGGAGGTGCGATAGCCAGAGACTACATCGGGAAACCGGAACGCTGAGGCAGAGTAGACGAAAACAGATTCTTTTGCTAAAAACAAAAATAATGCTATTAATAGTGATTTTAATATTAAAATGTTTATCATTCGCCTGGTAAATTATCATGTTATTTTCAATGATTTATTTCTAAAATATAGTTTTTGTCATTTTCCTCTTGTCAGTGTTTTTATGTCAGGCTTTATATAAAACAATAATCCATATAACACTGATGTATACTGTTGCAGGAACCTTTTCACGACTTCTCCTTTGTCATGTTTCACATATACACTAGGAACCTTTTCAAACTCTTAGTATCGCACCACAAGAACCTTATCAGAAACTTTGGTCATGTTTCCAGTATACAGGAACATCTGTAACACCTGCCAACGTAAAAACAGCTCGCACACAGACGTAATCAATGTCCCATAAACATAACAAATCCATGCAAAGGTAATAGCTGTTACATCTGTAGCGCTATTAGGTTTGTGGAAAATCAAATTCAAATGAAAAATTTTATTTGTCACATACACAACAGTATACACATACATTTGTCACATACACATACACAGTACGATATGCGGTGAAATGCTCAAACAACTGTTCTCTAAAAGGGAACGATAGAAGACAGAAAGATAACAAAGATGGAAAGATTTTTTTCTGAAATAGAGAAGAGAAAAATTTTCACTAAGAAAAGAATAAGAAAAAAAAATAAATTTACAAATGTACTGTTACAATAATATCTTTAACATCATCTGTTGAATTTTGAAATGAACTAAAATGTTTATGTCTTATGAAGGTGCGAGATTGCGTTTATTTAGTGGCTTTCAACTGCATACTCATAAGCGCATATTACAAAATGTACACCGCCTTCTGTCGAATTTTATCTTCTCTTTCCGTAGGCCGATTACGATGAAATAAAGCTAGTTTGTTACCTCAAGCTCGGCCAAATGCACCTGTGAAAACCCCATTAAAATGAATTCAGTAGTTTTTACGTGATGTGTGCACAAACAAACAGACAGACAAAAATTCCAAAAACCACCCTGATGTGTTCTATTACTCATCTTACGCCCAGCCCGAAATTATTTTATCCTCGACAATTATAATATCTTCAAAGGACAGACACGCCAACACAGTTGTATACAGTTATATTATACAGTATGTATAGATGTATAAATGATACAAAATCTGCAATATAAAAGGGTATAAGAGAGTAAAGATATGGTATGTAGGCATGATGGCAGCAGTATGAGTGAAACATGGAGTATGAAATTAAACGATGTGTGTGACAGTGATATTGTCCATGTTTTAAAGTTTCCACAACACGACCCTTTTTTGGGGGGAATACAATTTTTGTCATAGTGCATCTCTTGCACCTTTAAAAGATTCATCTTTCAAATGAATTTAAGACACATACTGTGGAGCCAAGGTGGGAATTGAACCTCGACCCTGAAGGTGTGAGGCCACAATGCTAACCGCTACTTCATCATGCTTCTCATCATACACACACACACACACACTTTCACTTCTCACTTCAGTGCTGCAACTAAAAAAAACAACAACAAAGCAATGCCAGAAAAAAAAAAATCCTAGAGCGCTAAACGGGACGTGATTATAGTAATGTGTCAAGCTTTTATAACGGAAGAGTCCATAATAGTGATATTTTCAACGGTGGTAAATAATGTCGTTCAATTGAAAATGTCACTTTTGCCCTTTATAATGTTTCCCATGTGCAAACAGTGAGGCCCATTAAGAGATCTTTGTTCTTTTCTCTCCCCGTTTGGGAACGGCCGCTTGTAAACCGCTCAATATTTAGTCCATATCCGTATAATCCTCTGCGGAGGCCGGCGACAAGCTGAGAAAATTCCAAAGCGTTTGTATGTGCGTGTGTGTGCGTGTGTTACTGTTAGCACTGTGCTGATATTTATTCAGAGAGCAGCTCCACAGTGGGGAGTGTGTGTATATGTGTATGTGCGTGCCAGTGTGTGTGTGTGTGTGTGAGAGAGAGAGAGAGAGAAACGGGGGTGTTCAGGAAGGTGTAGGCTGGCTGTGTGGGAGTTTCCAGATCTGCGCCAGTTTTCGTCGGGCAGCAGGACCGAGTGCCCGAGAACGATCCAAATGTCCCCGTGTGGTGCTCAATCACCTCCCACATGATCGTATTAATAGCGTGAGCAAAGCGAAAAGTGTAAAAACCAAATCAGAACGGGACGAGGAGTGAAAAGTCTGTTTGTCTCTCACTTGTCTCTGCTTGCTTATAGTTTGCCCTGTGCGTTTTCTTCAGGAGGCAGTACTCAGGTCTCCTGATTTCACACTTATATAACTGAAACTGCATACAGTACTTTATATCTTTATATATATTTAGATTCTAATCTAGTACTTGTGGTGATAATTCATAGCATTACAGGTCACATCACATGCAATCAACATCAATCAAGGCGCATCATTCACCTTTACAACCTTGTCAGGATTTCCTTGGTAGTGGATCTAACGCATATCCTGGGAACACTGGGTGCGAAATGGGAAAAAGTCAACACACGTAAAATTATATATTTTTTCATATCTAGGGGCAATTAATGTTGGAAACCATTCAACCAATAAATGCAAGAAACCAGCATAGACAGAAGAGATAACTCTCTAAAATACTAAAAATCCAAAATTAAAGTACTCTGAGCTCGGGATCAAATCCAGGACCTTGGACAGGATTAGGAGTGGGTAATTGGACAAAGTAACACAATATATCCCAATGAGTCAAAACCTCATGACTGCTTCCAGATTAAATAATTCCTTTTAACAACAGTGCATGTCAAACTCTGGGATAGATTACATAGCAAGCAAAGTGCTGGCTCTGAAACTCGAGGTGTTGGATGCAAGAAAAATGGGCAACTTGGACAAGAGCCAGATCATTTTGGCTAGACGAATGGATCAGAGCATCTAGAAAAATGAAGAGAATCAGCAGTCTTGAGTACCTCAATACAATACAAATACACCATTGCATGAGGGCAACAGAGATTATCCTGTCTGGTCTGAATGGACCTCAGGAGCCTCAAGGTGGGGTACACCCTGCATGAGGTTCCTACTCATCCCAAGGCATAAGCACACCCGCCTGACAATGCATCATGGGCAATTTGGAAATGCCAATCAACCTAAACTGCAAGTCCTCGGACTATAAAAAGTATCCCTGGAGTACCTGGAGAAAACCCCTCAGGCATGGGAAGAACATGTGAACTCCATGAACTTGGAGATGCAAGGCGACAGTGCTAACCTTGAAGCCTCCGTACCACCTAACATGGAAGAAGCCCTAAAAATGGTGATGCCTATGGGAGGAATGTGACAAGTCACAACACATGGTGAGGAGTAGACTGGATCTTGGAGCAACGGAAGATGTTGCAGTACCAGGATGCGCGGTGGGAAGAAGACAATCCAATGAAGAGAGCATGATGCCCTGGGCAATGCCGTACTTGGAAAACCAGGGTGTAAGCCTTCACATGGAAGTCAACTTGACATCGCTGAGGACAAAGTAGACCCTTTGATAGTGATGGTATTCTCTAATGCCGGTGCATCTTTCAGTTGGATAACGCAACAACAGCCATGCACCAAGGAGACTTGAAATGTGAAGTGTTAGAACGGTGTACAAACAAAAAACTTCCGGATATTTTTTTGGTTGAAAAGTTGGAATAGCACCAAATCAAAGATGGGTGATAGAAGCTTGTTTTAATAGATGACAGATGTTTCTCAATGGCAGGAGCATGATAAAATGTTCAAACATGCAAGAACTTGAGAACAGAGAACAAAAACAGAGTTATTAGTCACCTGGGGTCATGAGTCTTTCTGACAAGTCAGGGGCTGAAACGTCCACCATGTCTGGATATTTCTCAGAGTTCTGCTGTGTTGTATCTGGCAGTGAAGCATTGGTCAAGAACAAATAATCTTTTGAGAAACTCTGGCCGTGGGACTGGGCAGTGAAATCTCACAAGCAGCTCAAATTCTTTAAGTTTCTCTCTCCAAAGCTGCACAGAAGACAAACAACCTCTTATCGACAGAGATTCAGAGTTACTGCAAGCCATGATAGGAAGTTAGCCGATACTAGTTAGGACTGGTAAGAGTGTTTTTCTTCTGGTTAGTGTGAGTATGCTGTGATTCACTTTTTTCCCATATCGGTATAAAATTCTTCTGGCCAGAGCTTTTGTATTTGTTTTTTTTTTTTTTTTTAAAAAGCTCTGGTGGAAAATCAAACTGGCGAGGGGTCTACACACTCAAACTCATCTTCCTGACATTTTGTCCAAAAGCACAGATTCATAAGATCACATGTTTTTATGGCTTTCAGTTGTTTCTGTCACCAAATAATAATAAAAAGAAATAGTAATATGTGCATTTTTATGAGTTGCTGGATAAACAAACGGTAACGGAATAAACAAGTACAGGAGCGGTAGCACGAGAGGGAACTGTCCGCTACCAGTTAATCAATCACGGAGGGCATCGTTCTCCCAGACAGGCTCTCCAGGACTAAAAAGTAGAAATATACTCTCTGTGTGGGGAAACACTGGGTTGTTTATGTAACACCCTCAGCAGCGACCTCGTTTCCCCTCTCGTCTGTTCCAGCCACTCAGCACTCAGCAGTAAACTAATCACTGGCCTGATCATCTGTCATCATCTGCACCTGTTTCTCACTGGTTCCTGCCTTCAGTTCAATGGGTTATTGTTTATGCTTGAATAATTCATAGGTCACTGTGTGGCTTAACAAGCAAAAAATATTCCTCTGAAACTGCTCAGGTACAGGGACTGGTCTGAAAAAGCGAACTAAAACGCCTGGAGAAGTATTCCTCAAGACTATAGTAAAAATACAAGACTGCCTGGCTCTTTGGAAGCAAAATATGAGACAATAAGGGGGCTCATGAGTTTTGCACAGAACTGTTTATGGTTTCAGAAGTAGAGACATGGTGTTTCTGCGGGTTTGCAGTTTGTTTCTTGTGGTCTCTTTAATTAGCTGGTATTAAATGAAAGCAGAGGTTGACACATCAGAAGCCTGGCTAGGCTTGCGTCCAGAGTAGTTTATTTCAATTCATGGTTGTCCAGTGGACCAGTGGGATTAACAACAAGAAAAGGAAACAACGTTTTCATTTGGCATGTGGATATGTTTAAACCTTGATAAAACAACTTGTTCTGATATAGAAGTGTTTTAATTTTGATAAAGTTTGCATTTGATCCTTTCCCAAAACCTGATTCAAATAAACTAAAAAAATAAATAAATAAAAAAGCACAAACAAAAAAGCAGAGGGTAACTCTCTACATGGTGCTCCCACCACCAAGCTTCACTTTTCATTATCCATTCATTATCTATCCAAGTTCTTTTGTGACGGATTGCAGGGGAACAAGGCAGAGTTCACCCAGGATGGAGATCCCACTCATTGTATCGCACAAGTACATAAACACACATACACCTAATGATACACTAGAGAGAATTTTAGACAGCTTACATCACATGCCTTTTGAATTTAGGAGGAAACCAGAATGGAGCCCGAAGAGAACATGCAGACTCCCAGAGGCGACATTCGAACCCTAAGCCAGTATGAAGATTGACTGCTACATCTAGGACTTCTATAATCAGCATAATCAGTTTGTTACTCTGAGTCAATATTAATGGACGTAACAAGCGACATTGTCATACAACGCGATACATTATGTTTAAGCTATCTTGAAAGGGTTTTTCGCAACGGAAAAAAAAGACATGGCAACAAAGTGGTGCTTTTACTTGATCTTAGTAATAAACACGTGTGATCTAAGAAACCAGTGTTTCTTCAGTTCTCACGATATAATAACCGAAGTCGTTTGAACGAGTTTCTGAACTACAACCGCTCATCGCAAGTTTACAAGACAATATTAAAGCCAAAAACAGCAAAACGTCTCCAAACATGAAGGCGCTCTAGATTTCTATCTGCTAGAGAAAAGAAAACCCACTAAAACAAAAAAAAATCTTTTCATATCTTTAAAAAGACAAAGGGGTCAAAAAAGATTACGGCACAACGCCCACAATAGTCAGCTTTAAGAAGTCTTTTTTTTTTCCGTTTTCTCCTGACTCTCGTGTGTTCGAGAGCTGAGTCTGAATGCCGAACAGCTCCCTTTTGATTGTATACACAATAGTTTCTTCTTGCGGCATTGCTGTGGAATTGGGGGAACAAATGAAAACACTTCAAACGGGCTGCGCATTGAGGTTTGGCTCACAATGGGCTCGAGTGTCAGCGGCTCACAGGCAGAAAAACCCTGATGCTAACTCATTCTCTTCTCACGTGGAGCTATTAGAGAAGAGCCGCTCATCCCTCTACCGCACGCTGCGTCTATCTGTTTTTGTGAGCGTTTGAGAAACCTGTCCGCTTGTCCCGCTAGTCTTGTTCACTTGTTTCATATATTTAGTGGAAGGTTAATCTCCATTATGTGATATTGAATGGTTGTTTCGGAGCATTTTGAAATCCACACATGGCTTCTAGACTTCAGCAGTGGGGCCTTATTTATGAAAGCGGAAATTAAGGTCTAAGGGCGTTTAAGTCAAATTGGGACTTTTGACAAGTTATCCGTTGATTTTAAAGATCAGGTGTTCCACTTGCTGAATGTTCACGTCAACGACTTCAGGACTGGGACTAAACAGCTGTGTGTCCATAAGAATACCACTTGCTAACGAGAAAAATCTTCTGTTTTTTAAGGAGCATTCTTCAGACTAAAGGTCATGTGGTCTGATGAGTCCAGACTGAGCCTATTCCAGAGTGATGGACGTGTCAGGCAAAGCGCATGAAGCGATGCAGCCATCATGCATAGTGTCCGCTGTACAAGCCTCGGGAGACAGTGTTATGATCTGGGGTTGCTTCAGCTGCTCAGGTCGAGACTCAGCAACGTGATGTGGCAAAAAATGAAGTCAGCTGACCACCTGAATGTACTGAGTCACCAGTTTATCACATCTATGGAGTTTTTCTTCCCTGATGGTACGGCCATATCCCTGGACTCAAATAGAAACAGAGTGGTTCTGGGAGCGTGACGAATCATTTTGACACATGAACCCGACACCATATTAAGGTGATTGAATGCAATCTTAAAGTGTATGACTTGCCGGAGGTGAGCACTGTAATCTGTTTAAAACTTGTCTGAAACCAACAGGTCATAGTTATTACTTGAAGTGATCAATATCAAGTATCTGTTGTGCAAAACCTTTAGAAACAGTTCCATTAGAATTCTTATTCCTTGTGTCTCTTGTGAATGTATGACCTTCTACGACCTTTTCTAAGACTCAAGGTGGCAGGAAGCTCGACACTAAGGGATTTGTGCCTGGGATTTGGTTTGACCCTCTAAGGTAAGAGAAATTTCTCTTACTGTTTAACAGCAGGTGGAAGCTAGCGGTGAGGGACATACAACATTTATCCAACATTTATTGGACGGCCCTGAAAACCCAGAGTGTTGCAATGCACCAAACGCGTACAGTCTGAAAAACTTTGTACATGAAGACTGAGGGAAAGTCCAGCAGCGAGCGTTTATGCAGATTTGTGCTGAGGCTCTGGGTTTATCTGCTGAATAATGTAAAAACAAACAGCAAAACTTTTCAAATCGGATCTTTTCGGAACCTAGTAAACAGGAGAGCAGCATAAAAGTCTGGGATGTTTTCTCGACTATGGCGAAGCGTAATAAAATTAGATCAGTTTTAGTGGTTTAGGAGGAATGGGGAAAACTCAGATGAGTTATGTATCGTTTCTTTTGTGTGGTGATTCACACTGACTCCAAAAACTTTTTCTTTCTTTTTTAGAATTGCAGAAAAAAAGATCCTGGTCTTAGCATTAGGCGGTATTTAGTATTGCCCACTTATTTCTTCTTATTTGTCTCCATTTTTTGGCAATACTAAATACCCCCAATACTAAGTAACCCCCTGCCACCCAAACGATTTGACAGTACTTGAAGTAATCGTTTCCTGTATGATTTTTTCAGTCTCTCACAACGTTTTGGTGGAATTTCAGTCTATTCTTCTTTACAACATTGTTTGAGTTCATTGCGGTTTTTGGACAATGACTTATGCATTCGATTGTGAACTGGGTTCAGAACTGGACTTTTACTAATCCAATGCAAAACCTTGATTCTATTATTTCTTAGCCATTTTGATGTAGATGTACCGCTGGGCTTTGGATCATTGTCCTGTTGCATGACCCAATTTTGACCAAGCTCTGGGCCTCACAGTTGTCTCTAGAAAACTCTGGTATACAGAAGAGTTCATGGTCGACTCAATGACTCAATGAAAACACACTCAAATCATCACCCCTCCACTGCCGTGCTTGAGAGTGGGTATGAGGTGTTTCTGCTGAAAAGCTGTTTGGTGTTTGTTAGACATGGTGATGGGTATTAAGGCTAAACAACTCCACTTTGGTCTGATCTCTCTATAGAAGTCTTGTGCTCTGTTCAGATGCAGTTTTGTGAACCTCAGTCGTGGTTCCATGCTCTTTTAAGACCAAAGAGATTTCTCCTTTCAGTTTCACAAACTGTACTCATTCAGTCTTCTTCCAATTGTGCCATCACATATGTGAACATTCAACATGCTCAGTGAGCCATGTAGGGTCTGAGTTGTAGCTTTCGGGAGGCTCGTTTTTTTTTTTCTTTTTTCTTTTTTTCCTGAGCATTGTATGTTCTGACTTTTGGGGTGAATGTACTGGGACGTCCACTCCTGAGAAGTTTGGCAACTGTCTTGAATGCATTCAACTTGTTCAGAATGGTTTTATAACCATTTCCAGATTGATGTGCAGCAACAAATGCAAGATCATTGACATTAGGTTAACCTGAATGCTGCAGACCAGCAAACTGCCAAACCTCTTTTGCTTTTACAGACGTCTGCACGCCTGCTGGTGATCAATTAATCAAGGGCTGATGATTAGCAGCACCTGGCTGCAACTTACCTTCTCAAATCTTTTGGATTAGTAAGGGGGTACTAAGTTATACATTGTTCTTTGTCGGAGGTTTAATTTTCCTAATACTGATCAGATGATTTTTATTATGTTTTACAAATCAAACCATCAGCAAGATATTGTGATGATATCATATCAGGTCGTCCCTGGTGATTCCCATCCCTACTATCTGGTGCATCATTTGGTGCATTCTTTGGAGTCGGATAATCAATTAATTAATTGTCTTGTCTCAGTCAGATACTTAAATCTGAATGTAAACACACGTCTAACCTTCAGATGTCCGTGACTAGTCATAAGGCGAGCACAGACTAAAATTAGATTCACTCTTATATTTTGTAGCCCTATAGTTTGATAGAGGATGGGGAGAGTAACTCTGGCACGTCACGCATGCTTTTAATTAAAATGAAAATCTTTGACACGTAACGTTGTTTGAAACAGCTGTCGAGATGAATTATAGCCTGGGATAAAACAGAACAGAACAGAACTCAGCACGAGGAATGGGCAGTGTGGCGACTGTAGAGGTGTGAGGATGTGGTTGTCGTACCTGCACAAGCTCTACACAGTAACGTTTCTTCCCCGAGTCTTCAAACCTGCTCTGTCTACACACGCTGTAATCAATAACACCTTTTTTTTTTTTTTTAATCTGATGAGCGTGAAGGGGTGGATGTGCTCTTAATCGTGCCTGTAGGTTTAATTTATTACTTCCCGCAACCCTGCGCTCATCCGTCATGTTTAATGTGCGCCAAGGCCAGCAGAACTGACCCAATAAGCATCAACGGATGGCAGCGTGCCTAAACACCCTGAAGTGGACACAACGCCGTTACTTTAATGAGCTGAAAAAGGGAAAAAGAAAGAAAGAGAGGGGAAAAGAATCCTTCATTGAGGGAGCTGAAAACTTTCAGTGTTGATTATTCTAAAAAGATGCAAGAGCGTTTTAATTATTTTTATTTTTTTAAAAAATTAAAAAAAAACGTCTGTCTCAATTTGTGCAAATTGTTCAAAGAAAAATCTGACAATAACTAGCGTTACGGCTAAAGCGCAGCCTACAGCTTGAGTGGAGATAATTATCTCCGTCCGGCGTCGTACGCTTCTGCCTGTCCTCTGCGGCTTTTGTGTCTATATTACGGTTCTCGTCTGGTAACGGAGGTTTTGTTCACCTCGCTCAAATTAGATCAAGCCGTTTAAGGAGCGAGCCCTGTTTAGGAGCGAGCGCTGTTAAACCCCCTCGTTCCTACCTATTATCGGAGAGAGAGAAAAAAGAAAAGAAAAGCAAAAGCCTGCGTGAATAACGAGATCTCTGGGGCTGTGATATAGCGGCGGAATCTTTAGCTGCTACAGGATGGGAAATAATCACATTCCGTCGTATCAGGGGACAATATGAGCAAAGCAGAACAAGAACAGGAGGGGGATGATGTGTGTTTAGTGTCTTGCTGCAGTAGAAGCGTGGACCTGTAGGTCTCTGCAATTATATCCACCGCCGAAGGTAGACTATTAGATTATAGTGAAGGATTAAACCCGACTGGAGGTTTGTGAAAGTGCTACTTAGGCAGAGAGAAAATTATGAGTGACACATAAAAGCAAAAGTCTAATCGTCCTGCACAAACAAGAAACATTTTTCACAATGGATGATGTGTAATACAATACATATTCAGACTTGCAACAAAATTTTTTAAGCATTCTCTATACCACTTATACTGTACAGGGGTGCGAGAAGCCCGGAGCCGATCCCACGAGACCTCGGGCTCGACAGAGAGCCAACACATACACCAGGAACCGAATCTGCATGGACAGAAACCAGTGTACCCAGAGGAAACCCACCAAGCATGGCAAGAACAAGCAACATCACGCTGACCTGGGGTGAAAGGCCACAGTGCTAACCAATACACCACCGTGCCGCAGAAGCAAAAAAAAGTGACACTTTTTAAGTGTGTACAAAATGGCAGTAAAAAAGTGTTGTTGTTTTTTTTTTACATTTTAAAATGGCAGCAAATCAGTGACAAGTCTAAAAATGTAACAAAATGGCAGCATGTCAATGAGACTACATTATAAAAGGCAACAAAATGACCAAAAAAGAGATGCCATTTTTCAAATATCAACAAAATGCCAATAAAGCACAAATGTTTTAAATGTAAAAAAAAAAAAAAAGGCAGCAAGCCAGTAACACTTTTTTAAAACGTCAAGACAATGGCAGCAAATCACTGACGCTTAACGATATGGCAGC
Organism: Clarias macrocephalus; assembly: GCA_011419295.1. NCBI lineage: Eukaryota > Metazoa > Chordata > Actinopteri > Siluriformes > Clariidae > Clarias > Clarias macrocephalus. The sequence goes on along the minus strand of JAAGKR010004351.1, from coordinate 2,268 downwards.
AAAACAATAAAAAAATGGCAACAGAAACAGTAATGCGTTAATAGTAGCAAAATTGTCACTTTCTTAAAACAAAATGGGAGCAGAACACCTTCGTTTTAAATAACAAAAATGGCAGCTAAACATTGACATACAAAATAGTTGTTTGGCTGCCATTTTCTTTTTTACTATTTTTTGTTTAATGTTTACATATTGGGAATCGAAAAAGTGATGCTTTTAAAAAGAAAATAATAATATGGTAGCAAATTAGTAACATTTCGGAAAATAACTAAATAAACTGAAAAATAAAAGTCATTTAAAAAAACTTAAATAAAAATATACATTTAAAAAAAGAAACTATAACAAATTGGTAGCAGAAACAAATATTCATTATAAGTTTTAAATAATAATAAAGTGGCAAAAAAAGCAAAATTGCAACTGTAACAGTAACATTGCGTGTGTGTGTTTTTAAGTAAAAGCAAAAACAGCAAAACCAAAAATCTTATTTAAAAATAACAAGATGGCATCAAATGGCAGCAGTGACATTCTTTAAAACTAATAATAATATAGCAGCAAATTACTTAAAAAAATAACAAAATGGTAACAAAACTCGGCAACACGAAGCAAACTGGTGTAGTGGTTAGCACTGTCACCTTGCACCTCCATGGTTCGGGTTCGATTCCCGTCTCTGTGTGCATGGAGTTTGCATGTTCTCCCCATGGTTGGTGGGTTTCCTCCGGGTACTCCGGTTTCCTCCCACCGTCCAAAGACATGCAGATTAGACTGATTGGCGTTCCCAAATTTGCTATAGTGTGTGAATGAGTGTGTGTGTGTGTGTGTGTGTGTGTGTGTGTGTGTGTCTGTGCCCTGCGATGGATTGGCACCCTGTCCAGGGTGTACCCTGCCTCCTGCCCTAAGTCTCCTGGGATAGGCTCCAGGCCCCCGTGACCCTGAATACAGGATAAAGCGGTAATGACGATGAGTGAGTGAGGTACAAAACTCCGCGGTAACTATAGAAACCATAACATGTTGTACTGTTATAGAAAAAGAATCAACAGCTGATTGAGGATTGAGAATGCAATAGTTTAGAGAATGCCGATATTAAAGAGAAATATTTTGCGGCCCTTACTGATGCGAAAGCGATACTTCTTCCTCTAAAGATCATTAATCTGAGCTGATCAGTGAACTGAAGCAGACTGAACAGCGCATGAAATAAAGATCTGAGCAGATCCCGATAAATTCATCTCACTCTCAAACTGCACTGATAAACTATGCAAAGAGCCGCGGCTCCGTTTCATCCTCCGAACCGCTGCCTCATATATCAGATCATCCAAATGAATGTGAGCTCCGTGGCCGCGAACGCGGCTCTCATCACGGCACGGTTATTTCAGCCACCGCCGGCGTTCATAAATAATGCACGAGCCGAGACTGTTACCGCCTCCAGCTGCTGGGAGTCTGCTACAGGTCACTCGAACCTCGACGCCATCGTATTAATGAAACGAGTTTCTCACTGAGAGATAAATCACTTCGAAATGAAGAGCATCAGACACCAGCTCGAGCGAGGCTGATCTTCAAGAGGAGCTGCTCTCTTAGCTGAGAAGAAGGCTTTAAGATCCAGCTCGGGTCACTCATGGCTGGGTTGCCTCCATGTCACAATAAATCACCTTCGTTCCCCGGGTCACTTTCCAACCTTCTGGTCTTTCGCTCCGTCACTATAATTCCAGACATCTAATAAGCTGCACTGTTACCGAACTGGCTCATGGGAACACAGCAAATAATGTGTTATTAGATTTTTAAGCAGTTCGATTCTCGTTTCGTTTCGATCTTTACTCTCCGACTTGTCTCAAACAGCCATGTTTCGTAAGAAATTTGGAGGAATTTAAGGCAGAAAACATCGCTGTTTCTTTCCCAATCCCACAGGTGGCGCTCTAATCTATTCCGATGCTGGAATCCTGTGTGGTACTGTAGGAGCGAATTATTCGCTCGCTTGAAATATACGTTTGTTTAGAAATAATAATTATGCGGGTGCTCAGTAACAATGTAGCTTCTGTTTCATTTAATTTGAAGTTAAATGTTAAACTTAGAAGTTATAACTTTGAAGTTATTTGCATTGTGTTAAATGCTGCGCTTGGGTTTTAAGTAAGACAACTAATGTTGTCAGGAATAAATGTATAACCACATATGATTAATCATGTTCAATTCAGATCATATTCAATTCAGAAGCTTTTTAAAGCTTCAAGGTCTTAAACTTGTAACATAAAATTATGATACTTACAAAATCGCACTATTATC